>PVKU01009171.1:0-64760 GCA_004027475.1 Anoura caudifer
GGAACTCCTTTGTAGGTGACTCTGCCTTTATCCCTTGCTGCTTCTAGAATTCTCTCCTTCATTTTAATCTTGGCTAATGTAATTATGATGTGCCTTGGTGTGTTCCTCCTTGGGTCCACCTTCTTTGGGACTCTCTGAGCTTCCTGGACTTCCTGGAAGTCTATTTCCTTTGCCAGATTGGGGAAGTTCTCCTTTCTTATTTGATCATATAACTTTTCCATTTGTTGCTCTTCCTCTTCCCCTTCTGGTACCCCTATAATTCGGATGTTGGGACGTTTAAAGATGTCCTGGAGGTTCCTAAGCCTCTCCTCATTTTTTTGAATTCTTGTTTCCTGTTTGGTTGTTTCTTTCTTCCTTCTGGTCCACTCCATTGATTTGAGTCCCAGTTTTCCTCCCATCACTATTGGTTCCCTGTACGTTTTTCTTCATTTCACTTATCGTAGCCTTCGTTTTTTCATCTAATTTGTGAGCAAAATCAACCAATTCTGTGAGCATCCTGATGACCAGGGCTTTGCACTGTGCATTTAATAGATTGGCTATGTCTTGGTCGCTTAGATGAATTGGCTCTGGGACTTTGATTTGTTCTCCGGTTTGAGCCATTTTTGTTTCTGTTTTTTTGTTTTGTCTAGTCGCAGCTGTTACGTACTGAGGGGTGGAGCCTTAGGTGTTCCCCAGGGTGGGGCAACCCAGTCGCTGGGTAGTGACACTGTATATGGGGGCAGGGTCCGAGAGGGAACAATGGCACTTGCTCTGCTTTCTCTTGGATTCCAGTCCCTTCCACTGCTTCCCCTTTGCCTGGATTATCTGCATGCGAATGTGGGACCACCTGGTCAGCCAGCTGCCTTGCACGGCCTCACTGGGTCTACGCAGTTGCCACCCCGTACCCAGGGTCTGCTAGCCGCCACCTGTACGCCTGGGATCTGCCAGCCACTACTGCCTACGTGCCCGGTCCACACCTCCACTTTTTCCTGCCGCGACTCCGCCCCTCTTACCATTCTGGATGAATGGTTGTTGGACTTCCGTACAGTTCAATTTTCTATGAGTTCTGGTTATTTTCTTGTTTCTAAATCTGTGTTGTCCTTAATTTTGGTTGTGAGAGGAGGCACAGTGTGTCCACCTATGCGTCCCCCTTGGCTGGAAGTCCAGACTTGTATTTTCAACCACTTGTTAGATATCTCCATCTATAATACAAAAGGAATCTAAAATGAACAAATCCAAAATCATCAGGGTGTTTTTCATTTTTTTCTCTCTGCCCCATCTTTACCTGTTCCTTCTGCTTAATGTCTCACATTTGTTCCTTTTCCATGCCTCTGCTATTAACTCTTTATAGGCTGTCGTGTTGCCATCTAGACCAGTTCTGCTAATAGAAACATACAGCCACTATGTAATTTAAAAATTTTAATGGCCATGCTCTGACTGGTGTGGCTCAGTTGGTTGGGTGTTGTCCCACAAACTGAAAGGTCGCCAGTTCGATCCCTGGTAATGGCATGTACCTGGCTTGCAAGTTCGGTCCCTGGTTAGGGTGCATACAAGAGGCAACCAATTGATATTTCTCTCTCACATTGAAGTTTCTTAAACTCTCTTCCTCCCTTCCCCCTCTCTAAAAACAAATAAGTAAAATCTTTAAAAAAAAACTTTTAATAGCCATATTAAAAGAGTAAAAAACAAAAAAAAATTGTAATATAATTTATTTACTCCAACATATCTACTATATTATTTCAACATGTAATATTTTAAAATAATTATTATTGAGAGATTTTTCCATTTTATTGTTCTAAGTCTTTGAAATCCTGTGTATGTTTTTCCCTTACAGTGTGTCTAAGTTCAGACTAGCCACATTTCAGGTGCTCAGGACCACCTGTGACTAGTTACTGTTTTCTCACTGTAAATCTTGACCTTGTATTCTAAGAGTTTTCTTCGAGTTTCCTTTCCTGGCTTTTATGGTCCTTCCTTAACTGCTTCATTCTTCACATCACTGCCACAATTAATCCTAAAAAAACATATTTGATCATCTCTTTCACTTGCTTTAAAAACCTGACTTATTCTAATTCCTATAGAATTATTTCATTATTCATGGCCCTTTATAATCTGGTCCTAATACTTTACATCAACTTCATAGCCTACTAATCTTCCCATCTGCATTGGCTTCTGTGTTTTTTTCTTAATTTAGACTAATTTTTTTAGACAAATTTTACTCATTCTCTAAGATCAACTCATAAATCATTTACTCATTAAAGTCTTTTCTAGAGTTAATTTTCAGTCAGTGCATATGCTGATCTGTGCTTATAACTCTACTATGAGCAGCACTTAATCTGTTTACGTGTGTATGTCTCTCTCTTGTTTCCCCAGAGCTTAGCACAGGTATTAAGTTTATGGTTTAGCATGCTTGAATGAATAAGCATATGTACTTGGGCTAGAGTTTTACTCAGACAATTTTCTTTAATTTTTTTATCTTTTTAAGGGAAAATTGATAGGTTATCATTTGTGATGCTAGATTATCATTCTAAATAGGTGATTTTGCTTTTCTCATAGGTTCAAGTACAAGGACAGTCAGGAGAAACAAAAGACAAGATAAATGAAAACTCTTTTAAGAAACAGCTCTTCAGTTATGAAAATTCTAAAACCTGTACCAGGTTAGTAATGAACTTAAGAAGTGGAGTCAAGATGTATAGAACCAGAAAAGTAGCTAGTAAAGAAAAAATGAGTACTTAAAAAAAATGATGTGTGTTTTAAATGTATTTAATTGCTTCTTTTAAAGCATATACTTGATAATTTAAGGAAGAACCAGCTGAAATCTGAGAATATAATTTGAGCTCTATCTTTGATAAATTGGTTTTCTTAGTTTTTATCCTAATCTGCTTTTAGATTGATATTTTTATAAAATAAAATGTTATAACTGTAAAGTTTCTGTTAAATTTTATGAATGTTTACTCATTTTTATATGTATCACAACCAACAGTGGATAAGCAGTGGTACTCAGATCATATTTTTGAGTAACACTGCTTTAGTCTTTATGGACAAAAAGTAGAAAGTAACCCAATGATGTAACTCACTATTCATGAGACAGTTATTTAAAGTATTTATTATCTTTCTCATTTTTCTTCTTTGTATTGTAGCACGCACTTGCTATCTACTGTAACAAATGTTTACGTTTTTAAAAGATTTAACATGTTTGGATTTGTTTGTTTGATTCCTATTGTTGAAACATAATTGCCTAGAAATACGGTGCTTAGTACTCGAGTTTAATAGGTATCTAACATATCTTTTACCTAAGTCAAGTTAGTAATGTACTAGAAATTAATTTATTATTAAGACATAAAATAACTTGTGGTGGTACTTACAAAATTTTGATCTGAAATATATTGAGAGCTGTCCAAATGTTGTATGGCTAAGTTAGTATACTGTCAAATTCATAATTAAATCTGTAACTCATTAGTTCATTTCATCAGAATACTAATTTCTTAAGCAAATAAATTTATTTAGTTACCAAAATAGTTGACAGTAGTCTCTGAGATTTATTGAATCATGCCACTAATTTATAATGCTATAGCTCTCTAGATCTTAATTTTGGGGAAGTTATGGACTTCTTTAAGAATCCAAAGAAAACTGTAGACACCTTCTTCCAGAAAATCATGTTATAAAACATAGTTACAGACAAAACTTTGTATATGATTTTAAGGGATTCATGAAACACCCAGTACAAGAGCCCACCTATAAACCCATGTTAAGTGCATTAGAGCAGATTTTATTTACATTTCCTTTTAACTGTATCTGAGTCAGTTTTGATCCATGCATATGTTTACATGGCAGATAGTAGCACATTTTTTCCAGACATAATTAAGAAATACATTTGCCAACTTCATTCTTAATATAGCTCCTAACACTGGTTGTGACAGTGTTGCAGATATGTTTTTGTGCTTTCTCAGAATTACCCCAGTTCTCTTGGCTCTTGCTGAGAGTGCAGCGGTCATCACTATATGACCTATAATAGGGTCATACAGTGGGTCTGTGTAACATGGCTGAGGTGGTCTGCATGCTTAACTGCTGTTTCTCAGGAATTTATGGTAGGGGGTGCTGTGCAGAAATAACATACAAATAGGTAATTTGCTTTGCCCATCAGGTCCAGACCCTTAAATGATTTCTCCCAAGGTGGAAAATCTTTCAGCTATTGGGTGTTTACAGTATATTCTTTTCAGAGTCTTTTGGAAATTTTATAGCATTCCTCCCATTCAGTCTTACATTTACTGTCTATGCCTAATCTCTTCAGCACTTCAACAGTGTCCAGTCAATGTTGCTTGTCCCTTCTGAAGCAGGAAAACCCTGATAGACACCCTTTCTTTCTGATAATTTCTGTCAGTTTTAGAGAAAGGGATTGCAGTGGTATTTTGTTTCCTGGTAGTAAACCTCCGTTGTCAGTTACTGGAATGGGGAAGGGCAATTAGCTATTCTTTCTTTGCTAGAATTTAAAACTCGGTGCTTAATAAATTTCATTTTGGTGGGTAGGGAATTGATAGTAAATGAGCAAAATGGCAGTTTCCTCTTAATTATTTAACCTCTTTTTTGATGTTTACAGAAAAAAAATCATAGGAGAAGATCTATTAAGTGCAAAGTTTTATGACTTGAAGATGCATAGTAAGTGGCTTTTTACTTTTCTACTTTTTTTTGGTTTCTGACTTTAGTGCTTGTGTCAGAGTTGTTACTAGTAACACTGGTTTGGAAAACAATCATGTACAGAATTCTGTTGAGCTCTGTACGTTCTGTTGAATCCTATGCAAACTACTTTCATAGAATCATGCTTTTCCCTGCCCATTTTGATCTTAATGCTAAGCTTGGAGGAAGGGAAGGGGAGAGTACATGAGTGAGAGAGAGAAAGAGAAAAGCAAAGAAGAAAAGGATTTTTTCAATTACTTGGTGCCTGGCAACCTACATACATTATGGTCTTATTTCACTCATTAGTGCGGAAGAACTTAGGGGAGAGGGGACAGACTAACCTAGTGTACCAGTAACTGTAGTAGCAAGGGAAGTTTGTGACAGTGAGAAGTTTATTCATGTTGTCAGAGGAAGTGGTGGTTTGGCCTGTAGCCATACATCTAATTTGAAAGTTTGTTTCGGAATAAAGCACTTTTACTGAGCAGGTAAATATTCAGTATACTGACTTTTGTTCTTATCCAGTACATAGTTGTCCAATTCAGGAATCATTTGGTGCAGATCCTGAGAAAAGTGGCACAATAATGTCTTGTGACTCCTCCTTGGAGCTCAGCCTGTTTGTTCTGTTCTAGAGAACAACTTACTATGAACTGTTTGTAAGCAAGGAGGTAAGGATTTAATTTCCAGGTTAGGTTGCAATGAATTTCTTTATAGATATAAAGAATTAATGAATTCATTGTTCTTAAAAGTAAATGATAATCAACTTAAATTTTTACATTATGAATACCAAGTTTGATGTTATTGTGATTTCTGAATTTAATTAACATGATCTCAGAGGTTTATAGATTCCAGATTTACAGATGAATAAGTGATAATTTACTGTTAAAGTGAAATTGTATTAAAAGGACTTAATGATTCAGTGAACATTTTTCTTTTGTTAAAGAATCATAGGAAAAAATAGAAAAAATAAAAATAAAAAAAGAATCTTAGATATCAAATTTCTTTGTTTTTCTTTGGCATTTCTGTAGATTAGGACCCTTTTTTAATGGATAGACTTTGCTTGGTAACTATAGGATTTGATATAAAATTTACTTGGTAACTATCTGATATAAAATTTAATCTTTCTCAAGATTAAATGATGTTATACATTTTCTGTAGATAATTTGGCCTGCTCTCACTATGTTGATCTTAGTTTTAAGACTAATAAACTTTTCTCTTTCCGTATGTATCTGTTGCCTAGACTTCTTTTTAGAAAGAGAAACCTAGGCAAGTCTTACCTAAAGTGTTTCGGTGTAGTAAAAACCACAAGAATCTATGATTCATTTGCATTTGAGATTTTTTTACAATTCAGAATTGAAATACTAAAGTTTTTAGTGGGTATCCTAAGCTAATATAACATTGAATGGCTAATTTTATAGTTCTTAAAGAAATGTATTCATGCCAGAAGGTAAACATTGTCCAAGGCCTATAACCTAATGTCATGTCTACTTAAGTGAAGATGTCTGGGTATCTGAAGTCATTTGTCAACTTTTATAAGTGAGTGATCAAGGTAATTATGTGGAAATGTCTTAACTGAATGAGTATGGATTCATTTTTTGGGTGCTAGGTACTTGCTAATTATGTATTTAGTTTTTCTATAATGTTGCTTTTTACTTGGGAAGTTAAATACCTCTAACATGGCCAGTTTTTTTTCTTTTCTGCTTTGGAATACATTGTATGCCTAGTAAAATAGTTAGCTTGTATTTAGGTATTATGTTTAATGAAAATACTCAGGTTTAAATAAACATAAAAACTAATTGGTCAGCCTTTACCGAGTGGCTCAGTTAGTGGAAGCTTCATTCTCTCCTGTACACCAAAAGGTCACGTGTTCAATCCCCGGTTGTGGCAGGAAGCAATCATTGATGTTCTTCTTTCCCCCTCTGTCCCTTCCTCTCTCTCTCTCAAATCAATAAATATATCTTGGAGTGAGGATTAAAAAAACTTTTTTAAACTCATTGGTCAATTTTGGAGGATGCTAAAAAGTTAAGTCATTGTGAAAACTGGTCCATGTGTAAAAAGGAAAGATCCAAGCATCTATCTTGCTTCCCTCAGTAAACTGTGTATCAAGATAACTGAACAGGTGGTAAAGGAAAGTTAAATATTTTTAGAAGTATTTCAGCAAATAATTTAATTGAAGATAAAAATACAAAATTTGAATATTAGCATTTTGTACACTAATGGAATTAATGGTTCTAGGAAGTGATCAGCAGTGGTTGTTAGCATCACAAAAGGAGAGACAACCATACATTAAATACCTTCTAATGGAAGGATATAACAATAAATATGCAATAGTGTGACCAAAAACTAAAAACAAACCTGCATTTCATTAGGTCTAACTACCGATTTATAAGATGAACAGAGGGAGAGATTCATGTTAAGTAACAAGAGGATGAAATAAGCTAAATTTAGACAAATGGCCTGGTTTCTTCAGTCAAATAATGCCAAGGTGTTTAATAGGGATGGAGGATAACCTATAGATTAAGAGACAAAGAGTCCTGGCTGGCTTAGTTGTTTGGAGCATCATCCTGTACACTAAAGGTTATGGGTTCGATTCCCAGTCAGGGCACATTCCTAGGTGGTGGGTTGGATCCTGGGTGGAGGCACATGTATGGGAGGCAGCTGAACAATGTTTCTCTCTCATATTGATGTTTGTCTCTCGTCCTTCCTTTCTCTTTAAAATCAGTGTAAAAAAATAACATATCCTTGGGTGAGGATTTAAAAAGAGAGACATTCAACCAGTCACAATGTATAGATCTTATTTGGATCCATACTGTAATAATTTGTAAAAAAAAATATAACTTTATGGACAGTTGGAGAATCTAACATTCGGTATTTGATATTAAGGAATTTTTGGTGTTTTTTGTTTGTTTTATCTTTACCTGTGGATATGTTTATTGATTTTAGAGAGAGGAAGTGAGAGAGAAAGAGAGACTCTAGAAAGACACATGGATTTGTTGCCTCCCATATGCTCCACAAGGAGGGTTGGGGATCAGACCTGCAAACTTCTGGTGTACAGGGATGACACTCCAATCTGCTGAGCCACCCAGTCGGCTTGGTGGGGATTTTTAATTTTTTTTTAAATTGTGATAATGATGTGATGGATTTTTTCCCCCAAAGAGCACTTATCTTTTAGACTTAGTTATGCACTGAAATATTTATACAGTGTATAAATATATTTGATACAATTGTATAAATACAATAATTGTATTTACAGTTGTACATTGTATAAATACAATAATACAATTGATGTCAAAAATTTGTTTCAAAGTGATCTTGAGCAGGTAATAGATAAATTAATATTAGACATAAATTAATAATTATAGAGGTTGAAATAAAAAATAATTATAGAGGTTGGGATATTGGTTTTAGGTTATTTTTCTTTTATATTTGAAATTTTCTATAATTTAAGAAGATGTACTATTAAGAATTTAACCATTTTCCCTTCATAGTAGCACATAACATAATTCAAGGTTTTAGAGTTAACTTCAGTGACAGTATGTTGTCTTGTTTTGTGTTTTTTTCCTAGGTTTTAAGTTTTTTGTGGGTAGTAATTGTGTTTTCTATGTAGCATTTACCAGTGATGATGTTATTAAGTACTTTTTTGATTGCCCTTGGCTACAACTCTCTGATAATGAAAGGTAACTAATCAATGGGTGTAACAAACAGGTAACTGAAACTTGGAAAGCTTAAGTAATGAAAACGTGTGAGAATGATACCACTAATTTCAGGAAGGTAGCTCCCTCTAGTGAAAGGAGGGAGACAAATAGCTCTCTGTAAGTAAAAATGGCTAAATATTAACATTAATTACACCCACTCTGTGGATGTCATTTTGGGTACTTTATAGAATGTTTAAAATAGTTCATAATTATAAAAGTTTAAACAATTTTAGAAGGCTAAATATCTTGGCCAGCATCGCACACTAGCATATCCAGTGACTCTTCTCACTACAGAATAATACAAAAGCATGACGGAGTTCATGTTACCTACCGTAAAACCTCTCACTCTATGGTTGTCTGCAGCCTTTATAACTCAGATTATTGCCTTATTCTGGTAGCTTTATTTAGATGCACTTTTGAGATTTAAAAATTTCATAATATAAAATCAGTTATCATTTTGACAGTGTAGTGTCTGCTCCGTACTTAGTAGACCAACTAACCTTGATTATGTTGCCTTACCTTTCAGAAATGTGATTAGGTATCAGTTTTTTTGTGTTTTGTTTTTTTTTTCAGGCTGAAGTCATAAAGTTCATAAACAATAGAACCTTTAAGGATTAACCTTTAATTTTCTCATTTCTTGTGAGATTTCTTAGATGTTAACAACTGGCTTTATTAGAAGACTCGGAGAACCTGTAAATTGTCTAAGAATTCAGGGGCAGTAACAAAACTAACATGACTGAGCAAGAACTAACAGACAAAGTTAAGGTGAAGCTAGAGTTACTGGAAAGTTGTGCAAATGAAGTACATCTTTATTTACTCAATTACACTGAACAAGAATCATAGTGTCCTAAGGATAATTTAAATTTCTTTTTATAAAAGAACATCTTGAGAAAATGTCTCTCTTTATTTAGGGTTGCTTGGCTAGATTTTAGAAAAACTAAGTTTTAACAACTTTAATTTCTTCAAGTTTTTTGAAGTAGGAAGGGGCTGTTCTTTGAACATTTGTGTATGACTCTCTACCTGAAGTTATTTATGTTACACACAAACTAATGAATAGAGCATATGACATTCTGAACTTCTTTTATCTGGATTAGAAATTATTAGTAGAACATTAGTTAATACTTAGGCCTCCTAGACAGTTTTATTGGAAGTTGGCCCTTTGAGTTTATACTGGTTTTTCCACTAAATCATCTATTACTCTAGGAAGACTGTATAAACTGTTTAACCTAATTTTTTCATTTAATGAAGATAGTGTTGCCTTACTCGTAGTATTGTAAAAAGTCAGCATACCTTTTGGCAAATTTGTTAAGGAAATGTCACTTTCATTCTTCAGTTAAACTAGATAAATGAATTATCATGCTACATTTTAAAATATTAACCTCCTTTTTGTACTTTGCTCTTTGGGCTAAAAGTTTATAACGGTATTATATATAAAAGTATCCCCTATTCACGAATTTCTTAACAGAGTGCTTCTTTAAATATATACTATATTAATTCAATTATAGCTTTATTAATTTTGAAATACATTGATCAAACTTTAATTAGGTGCCTGCCAGGCACTAGGTTCTAAGCTCAGAGCCTTTATGGAGTTATGTTATAGAAAAAGATGTTTCCATCACATCTTTTGGGATTAGTGGTTCACAAAACATATTTGAGATATGATGAATTCAAACAATAAGACAGATTTTAAGTTAAGCATAGCAGATTGAGCACCTGTTTAATTCTCTGATCTCTCCCAGAACCCTACTAAAATGACAAGGAAATGAAAAGAAAAATCTTAAGAGAACTAAAGAGAAGAGACATCAGATAAGAGAATCCACAGTATAGAAGCTTAAAAGTGACTATACAAGGTGAATGGTAAACTCTCTTAGAAGAAAGCTGAAACCTAAACCTTTCATGGGGAGAATGGAATTAAGAATTAAATCACTTCACATACAATAGAACCTCAGACTGTCTTGGGTCTGGAGGCTTCCATTATCTCTGAAGGCAAGGATTTGGGATGGTGTCAAAAAATAGAATCGATTTAACATTTTTAAAGCAGCTTATTCTGTAGACTCCTGTCCAAACAGAGTAGCAGATGGACACTACCCAGGCAGAGGCTGGAGGCTTACTCTCTAGAGTGAGTGATTGAACCAGATTAAACTCTAACACGAATGAGAACAGAGGAAACAACAGAATAAAGAGAGCGAAATTAAATCAAATCTTGAGTCCTCTAATTCTCTACCTCTGGAGATTTTTCAAAGCACTGGTAGTCTTGCTTGTTTCCAGGGTGGGAGATAGCATTTTCTGGAATATTGTATTGCCTAAGAGAAAAGACTAGGGGCAGTGACAGTTGGGAGTCCCTGAATGAAATCGCCAGATCTCTGCTTGTGAAACCCATTAGTTGGAAGATGATGACCACCCATTCACACCGTTATCAATAAATATTTTAGTGTCCCATAAACAATCAAGGATCACCATATATTTGAGGGAAATCTCTGGTCAGTATAACAAACATCACAACAGAAACAAAAGGAACCTGATGGAACAACCCAGTGCTGAGGAGCAGGAAAGAACTTAAAAATTAATACCATCAGAAAGAAGAGAAAGGATATGTCATCAATGAAACAACAAAAGACTAAAAACAACTTTAGGAAATTAAAAATATTATAGCAGAAATTTTAAAAATTCAGTAGGATGAAAGTAAAAGTTGATAGGGCAGTAGTTCATGAAATTCAGTACTGAATAATAAAATTTTAGTAAGGAAAAATAAAAGGCAGAATGTTATCAAAAAAAACTACTACAAAGGAAAATTTCTCAGAATAGTAGGGTGTGTGTGTTCAGGTAAAGAAATAACCTAACACCTAGTACATGAGGAAAGAACTATACTAAATGCTTCTTAAAATTCTAGAGCCCTGCAGATCATAATAAGATCCTAAGGGCTTCTAGAGAGAGAAAACAGACCGCATATAAGAGAATATTATCAACAACAGATGGAGCAGTGGAGCAGTACCTTGAAAATTCTGGGGAAAATAATTACTGAACTAGATAATTCTATACCCTGCCAAACTATCAATCAAGTATTAGGGCAGACTAAAGACATTCCCAAACACCTGAGTGTGAAGATTGACTCCCACAACATTTTTCTCAGAATTGCACCAAAAGTTGCACATGCTTCACTAAATGAGAAAGTAATGAAGGAACAGTGTGAGATTTGGAAAATGAGTTCCTACCCAGGAAGAAGATAATGGGGATTATCAAGATAAATGACAGAGGAGTCCCAGAATGACATTTGAACAGCAGCTTTTAGAGAGTTACCAGTTCAGATTAGAGCAAGAAAAGGGAGGAGTATTTCTAAGAGAGTGGGGAACAAACTTGATGGGGGAGTTTATGTGTTTGAGTGTAGTAAGAGATTTATACTTTTGTTGTAGAATTAGCTAAATTAATGGTAGATAATATAAGAAAACAAGGAAGAGAGAAACACAGCAGTTATTAACTCTAGGAAAAGCAACAAGTTGTACAAGAACAATAATCATAATTCAGTATATGGTTCAGCTGTGAATAATGTTTATATAGTTATAATGTAATATTACTTATATCAAGTGTTGATATGTCAAAAAGAACATTAGGGTGGAGGCAGAAAAGGAGACAGATATAAGATAAAAGTCTTTATCTTCTATAGCAGGGATTTTCAACCGTTTTGCCAAAAGAATTTTTAAGACATGCAGTACCTGACTATTTAGTCAGGGAACTGACCTTTTCCCCTTAGATTGTCAAATAAAAAAGTGACAGTGGTCAGCACAACAATAGTTGTCTGGTGTGAGTGAATCAAAATTATACCTACTTTTTGTCAGATTGGCAAAAAATATATTTTTTGGTGTGCCACAAAATTTTATTAGTTTATGGGGCCACATAAACTAATAAAAGCAACTTGTTGCTTTTTCAACCCATGAGATGAAAAGGGTTGAAAATCTGTTCTATTGTAAAAAAAGAAAAAAGAAAAGAAAAAGAAAGGAAGAGTATATCTGAACTTGAAAAAAAAATCAAGGTAGAATAGTATAAGCATGTTATTTAGAAATAAAGAGCAAATATTAGAAGTAACAGCTAAAGGATTTGATGAGTGCTTTGGGAACAAAATCAAGAGTGGGATTTCTGTAGTTTTTCTTTATAAACCTAGAAGCACTGTTTGACTTCTTAAAGTATGTACATGCATTATTTGATAAATATTAAATGAAAATATATATCACTGCTGTCCAAAGGCAGATAGATTAGTAGGGTAGATTTGCGAGATGGTTTCCAGGAAACCACAGTTCAGTCAAATCAGCTAGCACTGAACACTTTTGAGATTGTTATTGGAACTGCTCAGTTATTACCTCAGAATCACACAGAAACTTGTGAAACAGCTTTTAGACTAGATTTTCACACTTAGTATTTGTCAGAGAACTGACAGTTCTTCCCGTAGAGAGCATTTTGTCTAATGCCGGCTTCCCAAGGTAGGTTTTCAAGTGAAGAAATGCTGTGTAAACAGTACACACTCATTAAGTCTTGAGCAAAGGAAACCTGAATGAAAACAGTACCTTTAGGGAGTAAGAGACACTGTGTGGCTGCAATACAGCAATTCTCTGTCTAGCTAAGGAAATAGTTAATTCTAAGAAAGTGGCAGGGTACCTATCACACATTTTTATTTCTGGCTGCTTTAAGCAATTTTAAAAATCTTTTAAATATACATCGAAGGGTAGGAAGGTAAGTTCCTGGGACTGAACCAGCACTCCACTCCCCGGTGTTGAAATTATATTTGTTACAGCAGTTCTGGATGGGACATGTGTGAAGGATGGATAATAGCACAGAAGCAAAGAGCTGTGCATAGTAATGTAAAAGGAAATTAGTGTGCTATTAAGAAATAGGCTGTAGCCCTTGCTGGTGTAGCTCAGTGGATTGAGCACAGGCCTGCAAAGCAAAGGATCGTGGTTCAATTCCCAGTCAGGGCACATGCCTGGGTTGCCGGCCAGTTCCTGGGAGGGAACACATGAGAGGCAACCATGCATTGATACTGATATTTCTTTCCCTCTCTCCTTTCCTTTCCCTCTAAAGATAAATAAGTTTTTTAAAAAGTCAGAAAAAAAAATAGGCTGTAACCAACTGGACTGACAGAAGAAACCCCAGATACATATGGTCATCTAATAGCATGAAACAGGCCACCTAATTAGGGTGATCTCTTTTGAACAGTCAGTAAACTCCCATGACAAGCAAGGACAAAGAGTGAAAGACCAGTTGCCATTTACATTGTAGACTTTTTCCGGAGTTCTGAGGAGAGAGCAGCAACAGTACCAGCGCAGCTCATTGCAGACAGCAAGTATATTGATTGATACCTGAAGAAAAACCAAAAGCAGTCAACTATAAAGATGCTAACACAATTTTTGTGGTTAGCAGAAATTATTCTTTATACTCCTTAACCTCGAAGTATGTATTCATAGAAATAAATTCCCAGATGAGACAGAAAATGCTAAAAAAAAAATTTATGAGCAGTGCAGCCAGAAACATTTCTGTAACAGAAAGCTGTTTTAATCAACACTTCTGCTTTTCCTAATTGTAATTATATAAAGTGTGAGGAGGAAAGAGGGCACTTACTGGGAGGTGGTGCCAGTGGCTAAATGGCCCCAATTCCCCCGGTCAGCCCTTGCTTGAGGTGAGTTAACAGGACCTATTTCTTAGGTCATAGCTGGAAAAGAACATAAGAAGTGCATTATTGATATGAAGTAATTTGACTTCTTACATATACTTTTTTTTTGTTACAAGGTGGTTTAAATTTGCATAGGGCACCAGAAAATGTTGACTAGAATTTTAATACTCATGCGCTAAGCATAGCAGTATTACATGCTTTCCCAGTCTTATCTGTTGTGGCCTCTTATATTTTTATGTCTGTGGCTCTATAAGATAAGATAAAATTGGCATTTGGAAAAATTATGTAAATGTAAGTAGTGTTATTTTAAATGCAGCTTTTCTACATATTTTAACTTTATTTTGTCAATATGAAGGTATCAATATTGGTTTTACAACCTTTTAAAATAAAAATTAGGACAAGGTAACCAAGTCTTTTTGTGTTTTTGTACAGGAAAAACTAAATACAGTGATATGGGAGGAAAGAAAAACGAAACAATAAAGATAAAGGTTTGTTGAAAAATTTTTTTTTTAGATAATACTTTATGGTTGTTTAGTACATAACATTAATGCCTCAGGTATAAATACATACGATACCTGATATTTAAGTACAGCTACTACCTACTGTTATGGAGGTTTTTTGTTTGCTGTTTCAGTAACTTCTTTTTACTTTTCTAGCCTCGAAGATCAAATCAGTGTACAAGTCAGTACATCAGAAATTTTCTCTCCAATATGTTTTCTTCTAGCAGTCACACTGGAGAATCTTCTTTTACCTGTAGAGCTTACTGGTTAGTATTTTCTACTATTAATTTATGCTTTTTATACTTGATGATGTAGTTATAATTAACTTTGGAAGAAATTGAAACTCAGGCTAAACAAACATGAAAGCCCACCGTATTTCTGTTTTTATTTCTTTTAGAAAATAAACTAGTTTTAGCAAAGAGAAAACCTGTCATTTTGTGGTGTTCTCTGTCATGCAGTGACTGCCTCTGCTGGTGGGGCTTTGTTTCCATCAATAATGAATGAAGTTGTTCTACTGAGACTTTTATGTGATGATAGAAATGCAGGCTGCTTGTTAAAATTGTGGCAGTGGTACCCAAAAAGCAGAGCCCTTTCAAAGTGGATCCAGTCATCTTCAATCCATAGTGACTGGAAGTCAATATGAAGTAGATATATGTGGACTTTGATAACTAAATTGGAGTGTTAAAATCACAGAGTTGGTTGAACTAACAAGACAGATTATGATTTAATTTACAAGTTCAGCGAGGCACCAAAGAAAGCACTTACATCTGAATAGCCTTTGAAAAGTTGAACTGTACCCATTTTTTTGTTACAGAAACCATACCTTCTTTGATTTTCTTCTTTTGTTCTTTGCTGAGTTTCAGACGGAAACTATTGCACCTACAGTTTCTGCTGGAACTGCTTGCTGCAGCTTTGGTTCATGGGCTAGAACCAGTGTTGGTTGTTTTTCTCTCAATAATGATATTAGTCTGATTTTTTAAAAATTCTATTATTTAAATAGAAATTCAAGCATTATTTGACTAACTGTAGGAATGAGTTCATTTTTTAAAGTGTTTCAATAGAAAAAGGTTCTAATTCTTTTAAATGTGATTTATAATGCTAGGTATGAAAACAACTGCATATATCATGAACCCATTTGTTACTCCAAACTTAAATTTTTGGAATTCTGACAAAGGTGTACAATTTATCTTTTAGTACAGAATTTATAGAAGTCAATGAAATCAGTGCATTAATTAGGCAGAAGAGACAGGAACTGGAATTGTCATGGTCTCCTGATACATTACCTGGAATTGGAAGGTAAAAAAGAAATTGTTTATGGAAGTGTTTAAATGCTTACATGAGCATATCATTAATACTTAAGTACAAATGTATCTTATTTAGTAATTATGTTGCTAAAACAGTTTTGTGGAAATTATATTTTGGTATTTCACATGTCTAACAAAGCTTGCTATTTAAAGAGCCCCTTAAAGGTTTTTTTACTTGTTTAAAATTTAGATATTTGATTTGTTTAAAAGGGAGAGTACCTAAATGATAAGTTGCATTGTTAGTATAGTATTCAGGTCTGTCCTCCCTCTACTTTTTCCCTGTTGCAATCTTACCTACATTCCATTAGCTGAATCACTGCTTTTATCATGGTATTTCCCTTTCACAGTGTTCTTTTAAATAATTATTTGATCAAGTCCCTGCTGTGCCTTGGCATTTATGACTTTATATGATGTAGCTTTTTCTTAAGTCCTGAGGCTACTAGCACTTTGCTAGGTATGTGATATATATATACTTAAATCAAGCTTGTACATAAAGATCAAGGTTGTTGCCTGTAACTTGCAACTTTATTTTATATATCACTACAGTGTAGTTCTGCATAGGGCCCTACACACTTGGAATGACTGGAACAAATAGAAGTGAAATTAGGAAGTCCAGATATGTATAATATGAAACCTTTTCTTAGAGTTATGTATTTGTGTACATGTATATGTTACACATTTTTTTCGAGCTTCTCTGCCCCTACTCTAGAATCTCACCTTGTGTTGGATAACATAGTCTTGTTAGGAGACCTGAACTGATGAACAAATATGAATCAGAAAAGAAGCTGACAGTGGATTAGGTTTGGATGCAGAAGCTTTGGAGTCTTAGCAGGTCCTTAGGGACACAAGGAACTTTGAAGAGCCATCATCGTTAAATGGAGGAATTTGAAAATGTATAGCAACAGAAATCAGGTTTTTAAAAAATTTACATATTTTTATGTTCCTGGCCTTGATCTACACTGTAAAACAAAGACATGTGACAAAAACTGTGATGTCATCTATGAAATGCTTCAAAATTCAAGTAATGTAGTTTTAGGCCCACTATTTAGGTTTTTATTTATTCATGGACAGATTCCCCTTTGATCTTGCTAATTTCTTTAAAACCTTGATTTGATTAATTTGACAGAAATCTTTGGTTGCCTGGGAAAGAAGCAGCGTGCGAGCAGCATGGCAGTACTTTCTGGTGTGATGGGGGTGGCCTGTTTTTGTATGGAGTGGGTGGTGGTGCAGATACATACAGTGGTTGAAAGTCATCAAACTGCATGCTTAAAATCTGTGCATTTTGTTGTTCAAGTGACTTTTTTTAGAATAGCAAAGAAAATAACAGCTAAAAAATCTTGACAAAATATTGAATTATTTTAAATAGAAATAACTATTATATATTTAAGTTAACCTTGATCTTCATTTTCTATTAATTTATCTAAAAAACATGCATGTAAAGGTTTTTTTTCTTTGCAGCCGATTGGTAGCCATCTTTGAACACTGAATTTACTTTTACCTATTAGGGCACAAAGTTATTTAGGCACAGTGTATTTTAATATCCCTAACCTGATTTGGAAAATTCTATGGTTTGATTTTTTTAAACCATTTGAACAAAAATGTCTTTATTTTTTGTTTTGAATTTTCAGAATTGGTTTTATACCCTGGAATATTGAAACAGAAGTCCTTCCTCTCATCTCTTCTGTGATGCCAAGAACTATTTTTCCAACAAGTACCATATCGTTAGAGAACTTTGGTAAAGTTTGTGAAGTTTTTTTCTACTTTTTAACAAATTATGAGCTTCTTTTCAGTCTCTGAAAAGTGAGTGAGTGATGGTTTACAAAAGCTATTAAATAAGGTTTAAATGGTAAGTCCTAAAGATTTGGACAGTGGCTTGACTTTTAAATTGTTCAAACTAGAAAATCCCTCTTACTTAAGAAATTATAAGTTAATGTTTCTGAGGACTGATTAGAAGTCTCCCTTCTGCTTAGGGCTTCAGCATCCAAACCATAGATCTTTAGAAGTACCATCTCCTATTTCCTGTTAATTTATGACAAATAATTTGAATCTTTATATGTGGATAACTTGTTTTTTCTTGTATTTTGGCTAGGTAATATCAGTTCATAAAGCAAATGGCAGTTACCAGACCAAACATATTTCCTTGTTTTTTTCCCCTATAAAATTGCCCACATGGATTCAAATTTTGTGATAATTTATTTCAGTAGCATTAAAGGAAGCTGATAAACACCTGATAGTACTCAGATATTAGTAGCTATACATTTATTCATAAGTATATTTTGTTTTATTCTATTATAGATGTCTATTATGGATGTCTATTTTTATATAAAATAAGCTAAAGCCAAACTGTTATCATTTATTAAAACATAATACTTTTTCTTTTTTGAAAAATATGTGTTATTAGGTACTTCTTACAAGGGATATGCATTAGCACATACTCAAGAAGGAGAAGAGAAGAAGCAAACTTCTGGTACATCAAACACCAGAGGATCAAGACGAAAACCTGCAGCAACAACTCCTACAAGGAGATCTACACGTAACTCGAGAGCTGAAACAGTCACTCAGTCTCAGAGTTCCCCAGTATCAAATAATTCTGGGTGTGATGCTCCAGATAACAATAATCCACCTGTAAGTGTTTCTTCTTCAGCTGAGTCTGAAAAGCAAACAAGACAGGCTCCAAAACGGAAGTCTGTACGAAGAGGAAGAAAACCACCTTTACTGAAAAAGAAACTTCGGAGCTCTGTACCTCTCCCTGAAAAATCATCTTCCAGTGATTCAGCAGATGAAACAGCAGAATCTGACACACCACCTGTTCTAGAGAAAGAGCACCAATCAGATGAAGAAAACAGTAACACTTGTACTGGGCAGACAGATGTAGAAGATAAGTCTGCTAATGGCTTGAAAAGTTGCACTGAGCAAATGGAAGAAAGTGAGGAACGTACTGAGAACCACGACACAGAGGAAAAAGTGGAAACTTCACATTCTGAGTCTTGTACTCAAGAAGATTCTGTGCTAGTTGGAGAGGAGAAGGAAGTTCAAAAAGTTGAGAATACAGATATCAAGGCTGTTTTTTGTTTAGAAAGTGAGATATCAAAAAATATTTCTGAAACAGGAGGTGATCCATTAGAAAATCAAGACCCAATATCTGGACCTTCAGAATCAGAGTTAAAAGCAGATACATGTACAGATCATCCTCCAAATGATTTTCTTACATGTTCAGCATCTGAAATTGGAGAACACCAACCTATACCAAGCCTAGGTGACTTATCTGAGAATGCAGAGCTAGTGGTTAGTAAGGAAGATGTTGTAGAGGTTAATGAAGAAAAAATAATAGATGTTAATGATGAAAAGGTTATAGTGAGTCCTATAGTAGAAATTGTTGATCATAAAGATACTATGGTAGAAGCAGAACAGCTTGTAGACAGCCCAAAATTAGAGTCTTCTGAAGGTGGAATTATACAAACAGTGGACAAAACATCTGTTGAGAGCTCAGAGATTCAGTTGCCTGGGCATGTTGAAATTGAAGACACAGAAATAACTGCAACGCATGATACTTCAGGGAATGAGAATTTCAGTAGTATTCAAGACTCTGAAAATAATTTATTAAAAAATAATACCAAATTAGACGAATCTTTGGAAGAAAAGACCGAGTCTCTGGTTGAACATCCCAGATCTACAGAATTGCCTGACACACACATTGAACAGATTCAGCGGCATTCTAGTGAAGACAATAATGAGATGATACCTATGGAATGTGATTCATTTTGCAGTGACCAGAATGAATCTGGAATTGAACTGGCTGTAAATGCTGATGCTAAAGAATTGAATAAAAGTTCGGCAGAGGACAGTTCTCAAAATAATGTGCCATCTTCTGATCCTGTAAGTGAAAAGGTTGAAACTTTATCTCAACCATTTGAAAGCCCAATAGACATGACAGATAAAGCCAAAAAGCCTCGTACTCGAAGATCTAGATTTCATTCCCCATCTACAACCTGGTCACCTAACAAAGACACTGCACGGGAAAGGAAGCAGTCTCAGTCTCCATCTCCCAAAAGAGACACTGGAAAAGAAAGCAGGAAGTCTCGATCACCATCTCCCAAGAAAGAATCTGCAAGAGGACGGAGAAAATCTCGTTCTCAGTCCCCAAAAAAGGATATTGCAAGAGAAAAAAGGCGATCGCAGTCTCGATCTCCAAAAAGAGATAGCACTAAAGAAGGCAAAAGATCGGAATCACTCTCCCCAAAGAGAGAGACTTCTAGAGAGAACAGAAGGTCTCAGTCAAGAGTGAAAGATACCTGCCCAAGAGAAAAATCCAGGTCCCGGAGCAGAGAAAGAGAAAGTGATAGAGATGGGGCGAGGAGAGACCGAGAGAGAGAGAGAGAAAGGAGAACCAGAAGGTGGTCTAGGTCCAGATCTCGTTCTAGGTCACCATCAAGATCTAGAACAAAAAGTAAGAGTTCATCATTTGGTAGAAATGACAGAGACAGTTACTCCCCTCGGTGGAAGGAAAGATGGGCAAATGATGGATGGAGATGTCCACGAGGAAATGATCGGTACAGAAAGAATGACCCAGAGAAACAGAATGAAAATACAAGAAAAGAAAAAAATGACATCAGTTCAGATGCTGATTATTCAAATTCTGCTGACAAACATAGAAATGACTGTCCCAGTTGGGTAACAGAAAAAATAAATTCTGGGCCTGATCCAAGGACCAGGAATCCAGAAAAGTTAAAAAATTCCCATTGGGAAGAAAATAGAAATGAGAATTCAGGGAATGCTTGGAATAAAAACTTTGGTTCAGGTTGGATGTCTAACCGTGGTAGAGGTAACCGTGGCAGAGGCACTTACAGAGGTGGTTTTGCCTATACGGATCAAAATGAAAATCGGTGGCAAAACCGAAAACCGCTCTCAGGGAATTCAAATGATTCAGGGAATGAGTCTTTCAAGTTTGTGGAACAGCAACCGTATAAACGGAAAAATGAGCAAGAGTTCTCGTTTGATACACCAGCAGACAGGTCCGGGTGGACATCTGCATCTAGCTGGGCTGTGAGAAAGACTCTGCCAGCAGATGTACAAAACTATTACTCACGACGAGGGAGGAATCCTTCAGGTTCACAGTCTGGATGGGTGAGACAGGAAGAGGAGACCGTTGAACAGGGTAACATGTTCTGTTTATTAATTAATACTTTTATTTGAGGAAAGAGATTATAAGTTAATGCTTTATTTGTATGGATGAACATGATCCCTCTTTATAATTTTATAATGTTAAACTGAATTCTAGTTGTTTACCAGTCACTTTACATTATGTAAGTACATACGCATTTAATATTCTTTCATCCCACTTGTGTCCCAAACCTTGTCAAAAACTTTAATATTTTAAGTACAATTTACTACAGTAAAGAATTTGGGGTGTTTCTATGCAGGATTTAACTTCTATTTTCTTTTATTTCATATGTGTGCACTTATATTATTTTGATCATTGTTCTTATATAAATAAGTAACTCTTCTAATAAAGATTTATTTTTGCTTGGCTTTTTTTTGGTTAACATTGCAAGAAAAAAGCTGTTGAAGATTAAAAGTTGATTAACTTCCCATTTAGTAGTCTAAATAAATTTTGTATTTATTTCTTTAACTAGTCAGTAAGTTTCTCGAGCTACTGATTCTTTGCTAATATTGATGGATGTTATCATCTATCCTTATTAAAAATCATTTTAGTTGAATGTTTTCATTTGGAAAACCAGCCCATATTATTTAAAAATGATGGAATTAAGTCAAATAATTGTAGATTGATTTAGGTGATCTGAGTCTGTTAATTGCTATTTAATTTTACTATAATCTGTGGTTATTTGCTTCTCTGTCTAAAGAAATATGTAACATGATTTTTTTTACAAGCCTTTTTTCTTTCAATAGATTCTAACCTAAAAGACCAAACAAACCAACAAGGTGATGGTTCTCAGCTACCTATAAATATGATGCAACCACAGATGAATGTAATGCAGCAACAAATGAATGCACAACACCAGCCTATGAATATCTTCCCATACCCAGTGGGTGTTCATGCTCCTCTGATGAACATCCAACGCGGTCCATTTAATATTCATCCTCAGCTACCCTTGCATCTGCACACAGGAGTACCTCTCATGCAGGTAGCTGCTCCTACCAGTGTATCTCAGGGACTACCACCACCACCACCCCCTCCCCCACCATCCCAGCAAGTCAACTACATGGCTTCAGCTTCACAGACAGATGGAAAGCAGTTGCAGGTATGTTTTTGGCAGCTCAAGTTCAATCAACGTAGCCATTGTAAACATTCAGCTATTATGGACAAATGTTCAAGAAGGGGCTTCTTAGCATCCAAAACAATTACTCGATTAGATTTATGGTAAATCTTCATAACCCCTCTTTCATAATTTTTCCCCAAACCTCCCACTCCCCCACCCCCCATGTAAGAAAATACATATTATCAAGTCTAGGCTACATGATGCAGTCACTGACATCCACTTTTTCTCAGATTAAGAAGACCAGATCACAAGCCAAACTAGAATCAGGTCGTGAGTGCTTTAAAATTCTTCCCTAGTTTATTGGACTCTTTAGGGGGTGGGAACTTGTGCAAGAGTATTGTGATGAGGTTGTATTGTCTTGTTTGGAAAGATGGCAGTTAGAGCTGGAGATTACCAGTCACTGCCTGCGTTCCATTTTCACAGATTTACCATGCTGAAAGAAAGAGGTGCCTCTGAGGCATGTCGATGATTCAAATAATAATTTGTAAACATTGTGTTACTTATAGTTTTATGCTACATTTCAGAAATTCTAGAATCCTGACAGCAAAATATAGTTGGAGGAACAGGGGAAGGGGATTCCAAAATACAGGATCTTAAATCTTTTTCTGCTGTCAACTCACTGCAAGCCGTTTGACTTCACTGCCTCATTTTCTCCCATCTTTAAAGGGGGTACTTATTTTAGTTAATTTTCATAAAGAGCTTTGCAGGAAAGATACTGTTCTTTAAATGTTGTTCTTGTTTTTAGTGTTGGTATCAGAACATTACAATACACACATAATTTAAAAGTCACATTGACATATTTAAATAGGGCTCTGTTGAAAAATGTTACTCATTTTTCTTTAGAGTCCTTTACATAGGAATGACCTGAAATACCCATTTCTCTTAAGTACTAAGGTTTAATTGCTTTGATTTTTTTAATGTTACTTCTAATATGTGACTGAAAGTCTTCTAGTGATTACAAATAATTCATTAACTGATTATACTCTTTAAAACAGGGTGCTCCCGGTGCTTCTCATGTAAGTAATAACATGAGCACACCCGTCTTGCCTGCTCCAGCAGCAGCCCCGGGAAGCTCGGAAACAGTTCAGGGACCAAGTTCTGGTAATGCTTCGTCATCGAGTCACAGCAAAGCCTCTGATGCTGCTGTAAAATTGGCAGAAAGCAAAGTAAGTGTTACGGTGGAAGCCAGCGCAGATAGCTCGAAGACAGACAAGGCAAGTTCAAGGTTGAGAGCAACCTACATAATTTTGTATCTGATAAAGTTGAAAAATAGCAACTTTTTATTGTATAAGTGGAAGAGGCAATATATTGCTAGTCTTAAATTCTAATATTATTTGAAGGGTTCTATCTGGATATGTTGATGCTCAATAAGTTACTAGTAATATTTCATAATTTTCAGAAATTTTTGGTATGTTAGTAAATAAATTTTGTGTTCACAGTACTAATATTTGATGAGCTCCTCCTAATAATAGAAATGCACAGTGTTTTTAATTTTATATCTTTAAAGAAATTTTTTGGAAGTACGTGATTGGACAAATAATAATTATACATTTTCCTCTTATCAGAAATTGCAAATTCAAGAGAAAGCAGCACAGGAGGTAAAACTGGCCATTAAGCCGTTTTACCAAAATAAAGATATCACCAAGGAAGAATACAAAGAGATTGTACGAAAAGCAGTCGATAAAGTAAGTTACGGCTTTAGTGGGGTTGTGCGTGCACTGTGTCAGCCTTCGCTAGTTTGATAAAGGGGTGCTTAAGTCTACTCAGGAATAAGGGCTAGGTTCTTCTGATTCTTGCTGCTTTTTTTGCCTTTTGAATAAGTTCATCTGAGACATGAAATACGGAGAAGTGTCTGGTTTGGGGTTGGTTGTTTTTCACCATGCTTCTCATTTTATTCCCTTTAACGATGAAAAAATTCCCCTCGTTTTTTCACAGGTTTGTCATAGTAAGAGTGGAGAAGTCAATTCTACTAAAGTGGCAAATTTGGTTAAAGCCTATGTAGACAAATACAAATATTCACGGAAGGGAAGCCAAAAGAAAAATCTGGAAGAACCTGTGTCTACTGAAAAAAACATAGGCTGACGGAGAGTGCTGCGGAGGACACTGTCAAGATCCCTGCAAAGTGCAATTTCAACTCGTACCTTTAACTGAACATCGTACACAACTGTGATTGAAATTTGGTTTTGATAAAATTATTTTTTTTAACATAGGATATAATGTTTTGTTCAAAATAAATACTAGTTCTGCACTGCAACTTCTATATCCTTTCCTCCCCCCTTCCCAATACAAGCAATTTCAAGGGAAAGTAAAGGGGTCAAAGGAATGTGCATTTTCACTAGGACTGTGTCGCAGTGTGGGTACTGAAGGTGTACAGCATTTTAATTTGAACAGTGGAGTGCATAAATTAGAAATTCCTAAGTGCACTGGTTTTGGAAGAGATGTATATATAATACATTTATTCTGCTAGGCTAAAAATAAAGTATGAACTATATGATTTTCCCCTCTAATCATAGAAAGTTAAGTAATGTATTACCATGAAAAATATTTCTAATAACAGAACATACCCGCTGCAGGGTTCCCAATCTGTATTTTTAAAGCACACATCTGAATAAATTGCTTAGATAAAAAACATTATCACCTGAGTAAAGGTCAGTGTTCAGAACTTTGGGACACTGTTGGCCCGTTGTATCACCAAATAAAGGGTATGCTGCTTGTTTTTCTTTGTGCCTTTTTTCCCCCTGTTGAGATGAAGCGGTTTGATTTGCTAGGTTGACAGCTTTGGCAGTCTGACTTCTTTGCTGAATTTAGACCACCAGTTTGGAGGAAGTGTTGACTTTGTAAAAATTATCTTCTTTCCTGTTTCCTATCGGAGGTGATGAATTAACTGTGCCAACTGGAGAACTGCTGTTAAGTGGTGGGGACGCTCCCTTGGGGCTGCGGTAGAATCGTGCGTCTCACTTCGGTGGTTTTCAGGTTGTTGTTCATCTGTCTAATCACTAATGAAATTCTTTCACACCTGAAAAATCTCCAGATGCTTCACACACAATGAATAAAACGTTGATTTGGTGACCACGTGATGGCCATTGAGCATGTTGCAAAAGTCTAGACACATTAAAATCTGTGTCTTGGAAAGGGAAGAGGGGTTAAGTAACGGAGTTTTGGTTAGGCCTTCAGGGACTAGGAACTTGGTTGTTTTTTTTAAATACTAGAATATGTTAATTTTTATAAAAGGTAAGTGAAAGGTGCTATAGTGCTATTGTTTTAATTGTCATTTTGGAAGGAAAAAATGGGTTGTCTTCTATGATAATCTTTTATTCTAGTAACAATTTTCAACAGACACCAAATAACTGGAAAGCTGCTTAGATGTTAGTGGCTCAAGATAGAAATATGCCTCAGTGAGACGGACCGGCCCTTTCCCCAGCTGGACGAGCAAGAGCAGTGCTCAGTACTCAGTACTCAGTACTCAGTGGGACTGCGCTTGTGGGGAGTAAAGATTGTGTGTTTCTCAATTTTTATGTGCACAGTACTTTCCTGGTGCTAGCTTTGACAGGCAAAATATTTTGAAACAATGGTCCCAGTAATGATTGTGCTAGTTCATAATCTTTATTAGATTATGAGTGGAATCCCAAAAAGTGTTAGTAATATTTCCAAGGAGTTTTTGATCTTTATTCTGCATTTCTGGGCATTAGTAATACTGGTATTCTACTGATTTGTATATATTTTTAATTAAAGTTTGTTTAGATCAAGATGGGGAATGAAGTTTAGAAGTATATTTCTTCCAATAAAATATTAAGACTTTTAAATATCAATGCACACATCCTCATTTGTTTAGTTTTGAGCTGTAAAAACAGTTGTGAACTTTAAATCTATTTTGAGTTAAAGCTGGTTGGAACTTTGAAGATTTTGTAGCGCATTGCCTAAACTGATTCGTCAGAGAATACCTGCTTTTTTCCTTCATTTTGTTTCAGTGATGTTTGGGGGTTGGCTGACATCTTTAAACTTGCTTTACACCAGTTATCTTTTGCAAACATATTTAAAATAAGTTCTGAAGAAAGACTAGGTGGTATGGTCAAGCCGCATGTCATCGGTAGCGCTGCCAGGAGTCATGTTCATCTTTCTTGCAAATAACAAGTGTATGTCCCACATCTGGTTGGGGTGCTGGGTAGACTGCATTTAAAATAGCTAGTGAAGAATGTTACTGGATTAGAATTTGAACTTTTAAAACTTTGAAATATTTAAGAATGTATTAGAAAGTGCATGCTTTATGTTAAAAATACATTGCTTTAACATTCCCCATTCTTGCTTTTTTCAGAAATTTATGTTAATTCTGCATGGGCATAAATTTAATCAAAAACATTTTGTGGGGTCACAGTATTTATGAAGATTCAGTATTAATTTGACCTTTGAAACCTTGGTCCCTTTAACTTACTAGTCACGTTGACCAATGTGTGAGGCTTCAGTGATGCCTAGGATTTTGAGACTGAAAGTAGTTACTTATTATTTGAACATTCCAAATTTTTGTGCTTTCCCCCCGCCCCCGGTACCTACCACATTTTCTTCATTATCTTCCTTTAAATGGACACGGTGTGTACCGCTTGAATGTTCCATCCAAAAGGCGCAGCTTCGGAAGCACAGGGCTGCCTGTGGGCGTGCGACGGTGTCTGAGGGCGGAGTGCTGTCAGCTGGAACAGCGCTCTTCGTAAGCAGATGTGTAGTGTGTAATATTTTCTAATAAATTCTTTTGATAAACAAAGTAGTGTCTTTAATGTTTTATTAAGATTCCTGTGAAATGGACTTTTACTTCATTATAACTCTTTCCAAACATTTGTTGAAGTTTTTCTTGAGCTTGCACCAAAGTAACTAGCATTATAGTTATATTAATGTCCAAGTTGTAAAGCAAGCTTAGAGTTAGCTGTAAGCATCCATTTTATTAGCATTTTTTCCTAATTACATAATCATTGTAAAAAAATTAGAAAATCTTTAGTAACTAAAAAAATTAGTAAAGATGGAAGAAACAATAACAAAAGGAGGAAAATCATAATTCTACCATTTAAAGGTAACAACTATTGACACTGATGAAATTGCATATAAATTATTGTAACATCCTTTTCATTTAATGATGTATTGAGAGTTGCCATTTTAATAAAAATTATTCTACAGCATGATTTTTAATGGCTATATAAATATACAATTACCCAGATATTCCTTAACCTGAAACAGCTTTCTGTTGGATAAGTTGTTCTTACTAATACAAGTAAGTAATTTAGTAAAATATAAATTGTACTAACATAAATAAAACTGATGTAAACATCTGACTACATAAATTGTGCCCATTTCAGGTATTTTTCTGGGGATTAACTCCTAGAAGAAGAATAGCTTGGTCAATCATTTTTTATTTCCCCATAAATTTAAAAATTCAATTATAGTCATTGTAAAACTCCCATCATTTTCCAAAGCTCGTTTGTCTATCCAGAGGGAACCATCAGAAAAATGTTTCTTTATGTTCTCACAGTCTTAAGCACATTTACAAAGATGCTTTATGGGGTTCCAGGATAATCGGTTTCCGCAGCACATAAATTATATTCTGTGAAACTGCATCTCTGGTCCCCTTAAGAAAGAGAAGATACACTCTGTTGTCCATGTTCTGTTTTATAATGGCTCTATTATGTTCTTCTGTTAGCTATTAGAAACAGTGTTTTAATGAACATCCTTTGTGGCTTATTTCTATGAACCTTCTTGTGTAAAGGGTTACATTGAATTTCAAGATGTGTACATTTTAATGCTGCCAAATTGCTCTCTAGAAGGAGTATACTAATTTATAGTCCCACCGCAGTTCCTGAGATTAATAATTCCACCTTTGATAATTGTGACTGAGCATATAAAATTGTTCTTGTTTATAAGATCTTACTGGACATTCATCTTATCAAACAATGCATACCTACTTTTTCTAAGGAATTCTTGTATTCTTCACATATCAAGTTTATTCATACCATAGTCTTCAAAAAGAATAGTACAAAATTAACATGTATTAAACTTGTAATATGTTTCAGGCACTCAAACATTTTATGTTACCTCATTTGATCTACAAAAGCAAAGCTAATAATTATCTTTGTTCTCTGATGAGAAAGTTGAGATGCATAATGCATTAACTGTGCCCTGGCCAGGTAGCTCAGTAGGTAAGAGCAACATCTGGATACATCAAGGTCACTGGTTCGATTCCCAGTCATGGTATATGCCTGGGTTGCAGGCCAGGTCCCCAGTAGAGGGCACGTGAGAGGCAGCCACACATTGATGTTTCTCTTCCTCCTCTCTCTCAAAAGAAAAATCAAAAAAAAAAAGGAACAACAAACTGATGTTTGTCTCAAATCAGTAAATAAATGAAAGAAAAATTGTAGAGGCATTAACTGAATTAGTTACACAGCTATTGGTGATTTAGCCAGGATTCAGACCTCGAGTTGGTAGGTGCTCAAGTCAGTCCGTGACTTGGGGTGTGTCACTAGCTCACGGATGTAAATGAACATTTATATAACACATGGTAGTAATGGCTTAACCAAAAAGTGAAATACAGTAGGAGCAGAGAAGAGGACACAACTGGCTTTTTGCTTGGGGGAGGGAGTGAGGAAAGGATATTCTTCCTGTGTCTAAATAGACCTCATTTTTGCCATTTTAATAGCACCCCTATTTTTTCCTATCTTAGAGATACTAATCCTTGAATACGGAAGCCATCTTTCATGAATGCTTTGCTCTTCTTGCTCTATCTCCATTTTCAGTTTCTGCTTCCTCTATACCATCTTTGCAATAAAACTTAAGGTCCCCAGCAACATTACTCTGACCTCTGAATAGTCTCGACTGTTACCAGATTGTGTGCGCACCAGTTCACTTCCACTCCACAGACTAATCTTGTAGTGATGTAGCTTTTGGTTGTACTATTCTACAGCAGCGATTTTCAACCTTTTGCACCTCATGAGATAGAAACTACTAAAATTCTGTGCCAAAGAAATTCTGTGCCATATATCCACCAAAATGGATATATGTTTTGCTGAGCTGACAAAAATGTAAGTGTGATTTTAATTCACTGCCACTGGACAGCTGTTGTGCTGGCGGTTGTTGGTTTTTTATTAGACAACCTAAAGAGGTCAACACCCCTGACCCAATAGTAAGGTATGGCATGTTTTTAAAGTCTAGCAGCACACCAGTTGGAAATCACTGGTCTGCATCATTTGTTCCACACACAGCACCAGCCTGTGTGTTGCACACTAAGGAAGAATTAGGGAAAAAAAAAACACTGTTCTTGCCTTTGTGGAGCAATCCAATATGGTATGAAAAAGCAGATATGCATCACATCAACATTGTTGGCAGGTTCTCGGAAACTTTTTTAAAGTATATTATGCTATTACAGTTTTCCCAATTTCCCCCCGTCTTTATCCCCCCTCTACCCCGTGCCCTCTAACCCTCCAGCATCCCCCCGCCTTAGTTCATGTCCATGGGTTGTACATATAGGTTCTTTTAGTTCTCTGTTTCCCATACCATTTTTGACCTTTTCCCGTCTATTTTATGCCTACCAATTATGCTGCTGCTTCCCTGTATCTTCCCCCCATTCCTCCCCTCCCCAACCCCACTGAAAACCCTCCATGTGATCTCCATTTCTCTGATTCTGTTCCTGTTCTATTTGCTTAGTTTTTGTTTTCATTGTTTTGTTTTGTTTTTTAGGTTCATTTGTTGATACTTGTGAGTTTGTTCTCACTTTACTGTTCATATTTTTTATCTTCTTTTTCTTAGATAAGTCCCTTTAACATTTCATATAATAAGGGCTTGGTGATGATGAACTCCTTGAACTTGACCTTATCTGAGAAGCACTTTATCTTCCCTTCCATTCTAAATGACAGCTTTGCTGGAGAGAGCAATCTTGGATGTAGGTCCTTGACTTTCATGACTTGGAATACTTCTTTCCAGCCCCTTCTTGCCTGCAGGGTCTCTTTTGAGAAATCAGCTGGTGCAGCAGGGAGGACTGCAAGGTGCTCCAAGAACGTATGCTAGGGTAATAGGACCTAAGGGTTGTCGGTGAGAGTCCCTGGGAGAAGTGACCCTTAAGCTAAGAGCTAAAAGATGATTAAGAACCTGGCAATAGACGAGTTGGCAGAGGGAGTAGCTGGTAAAAAAGGCCTGTGGCCAGAGAGCATAGCAACCCTAAGTCCAGAGTGGCATAATGAAGATTGGCGGCGCTCTATTATGCAAACAGAAGCTTTTAAGCAGAAGGTGTTTGCCTTAATCCGATCGCATTTTAAAAGCTTGCTCAAAACAATTAAAGCCTCAATAAAAGTGGTTAAACATGTAAAGTGCCCAACCTTACAGTTAAACAATGTGGTTTTCTTTTATCAAACTAATAAAACTAAAAAAAAGAAAAAGAAAATCTGACAGGAGTGCCATGAGGGAATTCAGTATTGTTGAGAATGCAAATTTGTACAACTTTTCTGAAAGGTGATTTGAAAATAAGGAGAAAAAGTCTTAAAAGGGTCATATAGTCTCTGCATGATGATGTGAACAGACTGGTCCACACAGTCCTTTCTGGATTTCATAGTGGAAAATTAGACGGGGTTGGTTAAACTGCTTCATTCATGTGAAGGGATTTGGAGCTTTTTAAAATGTTTTCAAGTAAAAAATAAACGACAGCATTAAAAGCAAAAAAAAAAAAACAAAAAAAAACGGAGACAAACTACAATATTCCAACCTTATTTTTTTTAAAGACCAAAATATATAAATTATTAATAGGGATTATTTTGGATCATAGAGGATTTTCTCTATGCTCTTCTTTGGCTTCCAAGTTTCCTACATAGAATGAGTTGTATTATCAGATTTTTTTTTTTTTTTTTAATTGTGGTCCTTATTGCTTGGGGCCTGAGGGTGGGGAAAGGCCTGGAGGCTTTGTTGTAGGCTGGAGAGATGCCACCTTCCTTCCCACTCTTGCACTGGCCTAGTCAGCTGGAGCGCCCAGCTGTGACAGGTGTAGTGGGCTCCCCACTCGGCTCCCAAGGAGGACTAGGCATCTGGCAACTGATGGGTGCTGATGTGTGAGTTGTCAGGATCTCCCGGCTTTATGGCTTAGAAACCCCTTAGTCATAAGGCAGTATACTTCCCAAACCATAACTAGCTCGGCATATTCCTGCATATTCCTACCTTAGCACATTGTGCTCTAGCACTAGAGGAGGCAATCCATTTGTGGTGCTTAAGTGGGAGTGGACGCTGCAGGGGCGTCCAACCTGTGGCGTCTCTGGGCCACACTGGGAGAAGAGCTGTTTTGGGCCGCACATTAAATACACAAACACAAAAACTGATGAGAAAAAAAAAGTTTTAAGTAAATTTAGGATTTTGTGTTAGGCCACTTTCAGAGCCATCCTGGGCTAAGTTAGAGCTTACATAGAACTCGGGCAGAGCTTTGCGACCTTGAGTAGGTTCCTTCTCTGAGCTGCAGTGACCTGTATACAAGGGGCTGCTGCTCCCCTACCTTGAGGCTTGAGATAATAGATGCTGTCAACAAAAGGTGCTGCCAACAGGAGTCCCCAGTCTGGGGCGTGATGAAAGCAGAAACTTAAGGTAAACAGTTTGCAAACCTGGGAAGCGCAACCTCAGAAGGAAGCAAAGTGCCCTGCAGGAGAAAAGGGTGAGGTCCGCTCATACAAAGTCCCCACCTGTGTCCCTGAGTGGTCGTCATGGAGCCCTTCCGAGTAGTCCGTGTGGGTGCAAATGAGGATGTAGCTGCACGGCTCTGATTGGACAGAGCAGGTCTTAGCCCATTGGTTGAATGAGATTTCAGGAACTTATTTGTAAAGTTTGGCTCAGAGAGCAGGAATGCCGAGTAGGAGGCCTAGCAACTCTGGCTTTGCTCTGATGTGCAATATACTTCAAAGGCCTCTGTAAACAATGGCTACTAGACTCTGATGATGAATTCGGTCGGGCCCTGTTAACCACAAGCAATCCTTTTGGGCAGGTATATTCCTTCTTGGGGTCAATGATGTGAATGGCAAAGTATCTTATTTCCTTGGATAATCTCTGACCTTAAAATCCAGACTGGTCTTTCCACTATCTCCTCTTGGATAATGATGGAAATACAACTAACTTGTCTAGTGGTTTGCAACCTAGTTCCTATTTAGGGTTGCAGAGAAAGCTCTAACTGGGCTCGCCCCCGACCAGCTAGCGTCTGTCTGACTGTGGGTCAGTTGAAAATCTCCCAGGTGGAGGCTGATGCGCAACCAAGAGGCAAAGCAGAGTCAACTTTTTAGATCCCCTGTACGCCACAGCTGCTTTGTTAGAAAAGCATAACTAGATCACAGCTTGTCTTAAAACCGTTTGGATTCTATCCTGCTCGCTCAGAAGCAGCAGCAGCAGCTCCTGAGGGTTGGCACCCACCCTTTTTTAAACCTTGTTTTCAAGTCCTGATGTACTTTATTTGGGGTTGAGAACCCACTGAGAGAGATGAGGTCTTGAACATCTCCAAGGCATTCACGAAATTCCAGCGTGCAGTTAGACCCTTACGGGAACATCAGGCCGTGTACGCTTAATTCTACAGGTTTTATTTACACACTTGCCTAAAGGAATTATAGGCGCTCCCACAATTATCACCACAAATGACTTTCCCCAAATCATTTGAAGAAGCCTTTAACTTTTACACTTTAATAGCTGACATGTCCTCCTCAGCTCTAGCAAGCACAATTTTGATGACCAATCATTGAGTGCCTCCTACTGGCCCTGTGCCAGTGTTTTATTCACACTGTCTCCTAGTTTTCCTAACAACCCTGAATATAGGATCCATTTTCAACCTTGTTTTACGGAAGAAATGAGGAGTGAAGTGAAGTTACCGAAGATCACACAACGCAGCTGCTCAGTGGACAAGTCAGACCTCACGGCTGGGCCTGCGCCCAAGGCCAATGCCTGTAACCACCTCACAGTCCTGCCTCTCGGCTCATCACCAGGTCTGCCCAGCTGTGTGTGCCCCATGCTCCTCCTCCTCCCACCACCTGCCTAGGCAGTGTGGGCGCCGGAAGTGGCTCATCCTTATTTCTGTATCCATTGCCCCTCACCAGAGTACATGAAATTTTCTTATCACTCACAGCCAACTGTGATAACCAACTGGTCACCCATCTATCTCCTAGGTCAGAGGCTGACATTAGCGTGTCTGCACTTAAAATTGTGCTCTCTGTATTAGACTGTGGCAGCTTTCAGCTCCTCCCCCCCACTCCCTAAGCTGTTATTTTGACAAACCATGCCAGTTTTCAAAGGCTGTACAACGCAGGGGGTTGCGTGTTCCCAAACAAGGGTGTCCCGTTGCCCTGCAAGAGGGAATTTGTCAGGAGGGTCAGTCTTAAAAATTAGCGTTATCTTTCAGTTCAGCTGTAAAGAGGGCATCATATCTGAATGTTCAAATCAATAAACCCTCTAAAGCAAAGGCTAAGTGTCTCGACAGCAGTTTAGGAAAGCCATAGAGTCTAGTCCAGGGATTCTGGAGTCCTTCTCAGCTGGATCTGGTTCAAGCTGTTACTTTTGATTTTCAGACCACACTCCATGGAGCCCTTTAGGTTTTTCGGTGGGTGAGACATTTCTCTGCTTTCTCGACACCTAACTCACTCTGCTCCTCTGAAATACTGTCAGAGAGCTTTATTTTCATGCGTTTTGTGTGTGTGGAGAATGTTTACAGCTTTGATCTCTCACTCTGTAACTCCCGCACCAATTAATTTATAATCTCTATTCTCGAGCAAGATTTCTCTAAACTCAGTCTCTTGCCACTATTAGGCCTGTCAAATTTCTATTGGCCTTTAAAGTCTCCGATTTAAAAGACATTTTTCTTTCTCCATGAAGCCCTTCCTACTTTGCCTTCCCCACCCATCAAAGAACACTTGACACACGTTAAACTCCCCAAACACTGTAATTCTTACGGCTCGGCTCGTGGGTAGCACTTGCAAGCTTGTCTCGGCCTCAGAGCAGGGCTGTCTCCTTAACCTCCCAGTGTGAAGCACAGGCACTCCATCAACACTGCAAGCTGGATGAGACTTCAGGGAGGTGGGAGGAGGGAACGAGTCCTGTTAACATCCTGAAAATGTGTAAGAGGAACAACTCTGACCAAAAGTCAGGTAACAGTTGTTCAGACCAGACACCAGATAGATAGTAGATGATTAGAATAGCAACAATGAAGCAAACACAAAAATAAAAATTGGCTCCCCAAACAGGTGTCATGTATGTGCTAGCGGTCTGGCTCCCCAGGGGAAGAATTCTAATTCTTCTCTATAATTAGGCTCCGTGTGCTGGTTAAATAGCTCCACTTACCAATACTTGCCAGATGACCTTAGTCAAAGCACTGACTGTTCTAAACTCTCCTTACGTTAGTTATTACATTGGGTTGTCGTGAAGACTGGGACAACACCTGCAAAAGGCTTAACACAGTGACGGACAGGAACGTGCTCAGCAAATTTTAGTTAGTGACCAGCACACTTAAAGTTTGGAAACATGTCCATCAATAAGGGATTGAGGAAACGGTGGCACACCCACAAAATGGAGTTTTCATCTAAGATCTTAAATTTTTTAAAAGAAGGGCACCAGCATCTATGGTGTGAAATATTTTTGTGTAAAAGCGAGGAAATACTCACACTTGCTTGTACCTAATCAATACCAGAGATGCACTACAGAAACACGGACAGCCTTGGTCTCGCCGGAGCAGGTGGGAGGCGATTCGGAATACCTCTTGAGCGTTTTGATTCTTGAATTGCATGTCTATTATTACCTATTCACAAAGGTTTCTTTTTAAGTTATCTTTTGAGTATGTACATGTATCCAATGTGGACTTGTTTCAGAGTGAAATCCACAGGAAGCAGGACTGAATGACAGCTCTCTCTCCACATGGAAGGGGACAGCAGGCCCTTGCGTAACATGGTTCCGTTCAGCGTTGTGTTATAACCATGAGATGCCGAAGGAACCTAACTCTTGTTTTTCTCTTAGCCTCTGGTAAAACTGGTTGTCAGACACGTCGTTTCACCAGTTCCAAGGACCCAGTGACATCGTTAAGGACTTACTGTCATCAGAGATGAATCTGCTCACCTGTGTTGGTAAAATGTGCCTCAGCCTTTTTTTACACACTGTCTAGTCCTCCGTTTTGACAGTGGAAGCTCTTACTCCTTTTCTTAAATGAAATGAGGATACACAAATGCAATGAAAGATTCACAAATATAAGGCAGTGGGAAAAGTTAACGGCGGCTGCAACATAATCAGAAGGTAGCACTGTCTTCGTTTGTTTCGCTGCCTTGAGAGAAAGTAGTTGAAACTCTGAGCATCCCAGTGACTGTTCTTTGTCGTCCGAAGAGACACAGTAACATGAGAGTGATTGATAAGCTAAATTTTCTCCTGAATTCATACTGGATTTTTTTTTTAACTTACTACTCTGATCAAACTGATCCCAGCAAAGCACCCCAAGTGGTCACAGCTTGTTTTGTGATTAAAAAAACAACAACGAAAACCTTCTCATGCTTCCTTTGGTGTTTGATACTTTGATCACAGTGATTAAGATCAGGACAGAAGTCATTTATCCAAAACATTCTCATTTTAAAAATCATTTTTATTGTCATTTTATGGTTAAAAAAACATACATGGCATGACTATAAAGTAATGAGACAAGTTTTCATGTGTGGTTTGAACTGCCAAGTCTCATTAGTGTATAGTCACATCCTGTCTTGAGCTTGGAAGAAAAATATGCCTTGGCTATATGATTATCAATTTTGTTAATTAAAATTTATTGAGTGCCAACAGAGCACTAGGCACATATATAACACAGAATTGTACAGTCTCTATGTTGTAGACTATATTATTTACATAGATTTCTTAAAGATAACATTAAAGCATGTATTTACAGAACTTTAGACAAAAATAACAATACTGGAAATCAGCAAGTTTCTGTCTAGCGAGGAGCACCTTTTCATGAATGGGAGGGTTACGCAGAACTTGTGCACGAGCACTTCAATTCCATCACCCAGCAAGTCCATGTTGTTCCATTAGATAGTTCTATAAAGCTATGATAAGGAGAAAAACCTAAGTGGGAAGCCATACTTGGTTTCGTTAGGTCAAATACATTTAGAAAATTCTCTGCTGAGACCAAATGCTTCGAGAGACTACAGACATATTTACATATTATAGCACAAAAGCTAGAACTATGGCATGCAATTCCAGTGAGGTGGAAGAATGGTGAATATGAAAATCGTTTTTTCTAAACCTGAAGATTCTTCTCTTTGCTATTAATTTAAGTACCACAGCAGTTTCTTAGTTTGCAAAGAAACATGTACCTTTAAAACAAACATTGCTGCTACACAAAGTTACTGATGTTACACAAAATTGTTAGAAAAATTCAAGAGAATTTTAGGTAAATACAATGAATAGAAAATTCTCCAACTGACGTCAACCATTGGGAGCCTTGTAAGTTTTGGGGCTTTGAGAATCATTGCAGCGTTAACCACAGCATCTCTGGTGTGTTGCCTGGCAGTCCTGATTTCGGGAGGTGGGCCCAGAGTAAGCCCCACAACCCTAGGAAACCACTGTGACTGACGTTGAATGAGAGGTTTCTTCTGCAGTCGTTAACACATGGGAGAGTGCACCGCCAGGGAGGCCCCTTCAGGGAGAAACTACGTTTTCCTTTGCGACTAGTTGAATCAAAATAGTAAAACAAATTATATCCAAACTAAGGCCCTTTTAATCTAAGAAGCTGCTCCCAAATTCAAGTTGAGTTATTTGGCTGCATTGTGGAAAGAAACACAGTATCAAACAACAGTCTGGGTTTGCTTTGCAGTCTAACAAATAAATCCTCTCAACCTCCTGCTCATCTCATCCAAGTTTGTCCCAGGAAGGACCTCTGTCATCTGTTCTCTCTTTAATGTAATATAAATCAACATATCTCAAATAGGTGACTGGACCTTGCCTTTAGCTGAATTTAAGATTCTCTCTATATTTTTAATGTCTTACCATACTCAGAAATGAAAGACTCAAGAAAATGTTCAGTCTTTTATTTAAAAACTATAAACAGTCACCAAAGTAAATAAAGCCATTCTATAACATAAACTGTTAGGTCTATATTTTTTACTGCACATCCTAAGGACACAGCAGAAATGGTGGTTGGAAGGCCTTCCACATTTTTGGATGCTAATAGAACAGGCAATAGGCAGTTATAAATGGATACATGTCACGCTGAGGGGAAAAAAGACAATTTAAGGAAGTGAGCAGTTTGTGAGCAGGAATGTGGTACAGTATTAAGAATGGAAGAATAATACAATAAAATTCCACACTATATTAAGATAGAAAAAGTAGTGAAGAAAATATCATACCTGCACATAATGCATATATAACACAGGAGAAAACCTGTATAAAATTCCATGTATTTAAACCAATTTACAAATACAAAAAATTCTGTCCAAGCTCTGAGCTTGCACGTGACAAATGTTTACAGTGGATACATGTTAGGGAAAACCAAAAAAACCTTCAAATAGTTTTTCTTCTACAAAAATGACATGAGATATATTATTCCATACTCTTTTAGCCAGCAAAATGAGTTCTACAAGGTGTATAATACAAAAGAAAAAAAGAAAAGAAAAAAAATCACAGTTCCACAACTGTTTTGACTTTACAGCATCAGTACCTTTGCAGAAGTATTTACACAAATTTAAAGAACATTCATCCACTGCATAGAATATATCACAATTACTTACAATTGACAGGAAAAGTCTAGAAAACTTTAGAACCTACCAATAATGCTTCTAGGACACCACAGAATGTATTTCCAGTGGCTGCAGTGGCATGAAAGGTGTTCATTCTATTCACAAATATTTACAAGATCTATTCTGACTGGTAAATTTTTATGATAATAAATAAGTGAAAATATATTGGCTCAAGTAAGAAAACCAAGCTACTGATTTCTAAACAAAACACACAATCCATAGCTAGATATTGGTGGCCCCCACTGAGATCGGGGGTATAGGTGTGCTGAAACTTTTTTTTTTAATTATTCAAACCAGCTTAAACGGTTTTGTAAATATAAAAATGTGCTCCTTTTTGGATATAGATAAAAATATTTAATGCTTCTATTTCATCTGCTCATGTAGGTTTTACAATATTCCATGTATATTCCAATGTGGATGGTACTGAATTCTGATCATACCAGTTTCCATCAGGATTTATCAGCTCTGAGAAACATCCTGCAGATAAGCTGGTTGACAATCCCACAGCAGTTTTTTTTTCTTTTTCTTTTTAGATTTTTTTTAAAACAGAGAACAAAGGGATTCGCGCAGATCAGAATACGAAGCTTCCTCTCAGAATCACGGGAGGAGATAAAAGAATTCATTCTATGGTCTCGGTTCCATTAAGACTTGGTGCTTTCTTCAGTAACAATATGTGAAATGTATCTGACTTTCTTTGAGTTCCCCACTCTAAAAGTGGAATTATTTTTCACTGCAGCATTTCTGAGTCTTTTTCTTGTTCTTTACTCTGAACTGTAAAATTAAGTTCATAAAGGCATTTGGCAAGGGTGGAGGAAGCTTCCATGTTACTAATGGCTAGCACTGATAAGTTGTTTTCATGTCTCTTTAACAATCTGGAAAAAAACATAGAAGTTCATCAGCATCCAAAGTCATTTTGCAAGTTTAAAAACTAACATTTTTAAAGAAACAATACGCAGCCCTACAGTAAATGTTAATATAGTATTGCAAGAAGGGAAGGCAGGATCTGGGAAATAGCCAGTTTAATCCGTCCAGTTTACAGATGAGCAAACTGAGGCCAGCTCGAGGCATTCCAAATGGAAAAATGACTTCCTCGCCATTTAGATAATAGTGGCGGAATCAGGCAACGTCTCTGATTGTCTGCCTTTTCTCTGCGGTACCTTTCTATAATAAATACAGGAAACTGCTAGCATAATTTTGTATTAAACTTCAGTCATGCTCCTAGAAAATTTGGATTGTGTCTCTAAAATAGTCAAATTCATAGAATCAAAGAGTGGAATGGAGGTTGCCAGAGGCTGGGGGAACGCAGAAATGAGGAATTATTGATCAGCGAGTACGAGGTCCCAGGTAAGCAAGGTGAAGCCGCTCCGGAGAGCTGCTGTACAGCATCGTGCCCACAGTCACCACTGGGCTGTGCGCTTAAAAACTATCAGGAGGACAGATCTCATGGTGAGTGAGCTTGGCTCAATAAAATAAAATAGTAATTCAGACCCTGTCAGAGAACAGCTGGAGAGAAACAGAGTGGTTGGTTGCTTTTAAGAAATGAGAATAAAAACTATGTTCTAGGTATGATAAAAGTTCTTCCTTTTCATTAAGTGAAAACAGGCAACATTTAGCTTACCTGTTCGAATGCCACAATACTCTATAAAAACTGGTTTCTAAAAAAAAATTATAAACTCCAGTAAAGAAATTATAGTATTGCTGTGGCTGGGTGTAAGAAGGAGAGATTAGAAGGGTGAGCACCGTCTAGCAAAGAGTGACGCTCAGGGCTGAGGAGAGCAGTAGTAAATCGGCCAGAAAGGGAAGGAGGGGCAGACACGGGAGGAAGGAGATCCAGCTGGCTCTTGAACAGCACAGGTTTAAACTGTGTGGTCCACTCACACGTAGCTCTTTTTCTTAAAGAAAACCTGTAAATGTATTTTTGTTCCTTATTATTAATGACACTTTCTTTTCTCTACCCTTATCATAAGAATATTATATATAATACATATAGCATAAAAAACGTGTTAACTGTTTGTGTAAGACTTGCGGTCACAGTACACTATTAGTTAAACTTTGAGGGAGTCACAAGTTTATATGCTGACTTTTGACTGCTCAGGGGTCAGCATCCCTAACCCTCTACATTGTTCAAGGGTGAACTATTACTAAACTAGCAATGGCATAGCTAAGTGATTGGTATATGAGTTTTCACTGCAAAATTATTCCAAGGTTTGCCTTATATGTGAAAATTTTCACATTACATATTAGAAAAATAATGAATATCAATGTCTTCGTTAAAATAATCCTGAATAAAAGGAACTAAAAGTGAAAAGGAAGGAGATTAAGGCTTCTAAATTTTGAATGAAAAACTTTGTAAGGAAGTATTAAATGGAAAAAGACACAGAAATTCAAAGCTGAAATTTAACATGTGGGGACTGTAGTCATTTTTATCATAGCAAAGCAAAACAACTATAAAAAAACACAAAAACTGATGACTAAGAAAAAATTGAGACTGATGACTAGAAGTCAGGCATCTTTTCATATTTCTTTCACTATTTGGGTATTTGTGTCTATGTAGTTTCCATATCTAGATACTCCACACACTCAAAAGAATGACTAAAATTCAAGATGAAGAACGCTGGTCAGAGTGTGGAGCAATGAGACTCTGTCATACTTGCTGGAGAGACTGCAAACTGACGAAGCCTCTTTGGAATCATTTGGTATTATGTGTAAGTTCTACAAATCAGCAATCCTTTATAAAATTTCAATAACAATATGTCCACATATGGCCAAAAAACATAGTAGCACTGTTCTTAATAGTCCCAAACTGGAAAACAACCCATATGCCCATCAAGAGTAGATTTTTTTTAAAAAGTGAGTGTATTTATAAAACGGAATTCTACATGCCAATAATACGAACAAAGTTTGAATCGCACACAATACTGAGGGGAAAAAAAAAGCCAGCATGAGAGAGTATATACTATATGATTCCACTTATTTAAAGTTCAAAATCAGGCAAAACTAATGTATGGCATTACAGCCTGGGGGAGTGGTCCCACGGAGGAGGGTGGGTAAAGACTGGTGGGCACTCCAAGGGGCTCTGTACTGACATTGTTCTATTTCTTAGCTCGGAAGGTTTGTTCATTTTGTGATAATTCATTGGGCTTTGCACTTCTGTGTTTTATGCTTTTCTTTAGACATAATTTAAAGTTTAACAAACTTTTAAATGAACTATGAAATTTTTAAATTTCTGTAAAGAAAAAAGTAATAAAAAATGATTTAAAAATAACATACAAAGTTGAATCAAATTATTTTCCCTTTATAAATCAATAAACATTTTGACAAAAAGCATTAGTTTCAAAAACTTAATAAAATCATATTTTCCAAAATGATTAAGTCACATATCAAAAAATATTCTTTTTATAACATTTTTTATTGTTGTTCAAGTACAGTTTTTTGCCTTTTATTATTCTTTATTTTTATGTCACATCTATACAACTAGAAACACTAAATTTAAATCACAAGGATGATTTTAAGGTAATAGTTTGACTTCTGAAATAAATTACTATCTTTTATTTTGGGGGGATTTTAAAAAATTAAAGAAGCACTCATTAGATAAAAATAAAATATGCCTACTGTATTGTATAAAATGATACTTTCAATTTCATATTTTGAAAGTTTCTTTTTGATGTGTTTAACAAGGCACAGACATTGTGTCACTTTAATGCACTTAATAGATAATGTGAAATAATTTTTAAGTACAGTTAGTGAAAACAATTTTAGACCTAAATTAACTGTTTGAACAAAAGTTTCTCTCCTTTCCCAACCCAAATAAATAAATTTATTTTCTGGAAAAAAAAGACTTAGGACTTACAGAGACAGACAGACAAAGGTCAGGGGTGAGAGATTAATAGGACAAGAAATGGGACTGGGCGAAAGTGAACATACTTGAAACAGCGAAAAACCTCCTGGTCCCCCTCCTCTGTTCTGTTTCCAGAACATAGGACCTCATACTGACTCTTGTCCAAAATGCCCACCTCCAAAGGCAAGAAAATCAGAGACTGTTCTCTGGAGAACAAACCTTCTATATAGAAACTGCCACTGGGTGTGGAAGTGGACTTCTAATAAACAGATTTGCTCATCAGGGGCTACCCTAAGATAGCAACCACCAGTGACAAGTGGAGGTCATGCACTCAACAGTTCTAACTAGCTTTTAAGTATTTTATTCTTACACTATAAAACGAAGGCCAAAAATACACAGAAATTCAAGGAATTTCAAGGAAACGGCAACTATACTGGGAGAAGAGGAAACTTCAAAAGTACTAGGAATTAATATCCTCAGAGAGAGCCCTGGCTGGTGTGGCTCGGAGGGCTGGGTGTTGTGCTGAAAACCAAAAGGGCACCGGCTGGACTCCTGGTCAGGGCCCACGGCTGAGTTGCCAGCTGGGTCCCAGGCTGGGGGAATGCAAGAGGCAACTGATCCGTGTTTTTCTCAGTGGATGTTTCTCTCCCTCTCTTTCTCCTTTTCCCTCTCTCTAAAAATAAACAAAATCTTTTAAAAAATCCTCAGAGAGAAGACACCCTATTCAACATGTGAACGGAATGTGATAAAATAGCAACAATTGGCGACTCAGAAAGAAGTCTTAGAAATTAAAGCGGGATAGCTAACATAAAAATTCAGTGGATTTGATGATAGTCAAGAAAATTTCCAGAAAATTAAAACAGACAAAAATTATAGCTAAGAGAGAAAAGAAAATTACAGAATCTATATGGATCTAGCATCCAAAAAAAAAGTAGTTCAAGAAATGGAAGACAGAGACAATGGATGGCAAGGAATTCTAAAAAGAAACATTCAAGAAAACTCCCCTTCACTGGAGGACAGAAGTCTCTGGATTGAAAGGACCCACTGGAACAAGATGCTCACTTTAATGACAACAGAATGCTGACATCACGACACACTATCATGAATTTCATAGTATCAGAAAGGTAAAAAAAAAGATCCTAAGAGCCTCCAGAGGGGGAAATAGATCACATACAAAGAAGGAACAATCAGAATGTTACTGGACTCAACTGCTAAGTGGCATGCTAGAAAATGTAAGAGCAATGCCCTCAGATTTTTAAAGGAAAAGGATTTTTAACCTAGAATTCCATATCTAGCTAAACTATCAAGAGTAAGGGTAGACTAAAAACATTTTCAGACATGTAGGATCTTAAAATGATCAGAGGATGTGATTTAATATTAGGGAGGAAATCAAGTAAAGGAAATAAGTGGAATTCAATGAAAAAGGACTCAACATAGAAGAATTTCCAAGAATAAATGTGTACCAGGCCTACAAATTGTAGTAAGCTGTCTAGACTGTAAAGGGGGAACAATGTAAAACTAATAAGAGGTTTAACAACTGTGAATATTTGGACAGGTTATATATACAGACTTACAAGATATATGACAAAATCAGCAGAAGGCACATAAAAAGCTAAACAAGAAGCAAGGTAATCATCAACCCCAGAAAAACAGAGAAAAAGAAAAAGGTAATAATAGTGGTACTTGGCTCAGCATCAAATAATCTGACAACAATATCTAAGATTTAATACACAGTGATATAACAATCTTATGAGGAAAGGAAAGGCAGGAGAGAGGTTTTAAAAGTATTCAATTCTTTAGAGAGAGAGCCAAAAGGTAATGTGTAAAATTGGTAAATCAAGCAATAGTTACATAAGCATTATTATTTAGAAATACGAAGGCTAATATCAGAAAAGTTAGCTCAAATTGTTGAAAGCTCCCCCTTGGAAATGGGTACAAGGGATGAAATAGGGATTGCTACATTTTGTTATAAGCTTATCAGTGTCATTTAATTAAAAAAATAATTTTTGTAATAGCCTTATTAAGATATAATTCATATACTATACAATTCACCCATTTGGGTGTGCACAATTCAGTGGTTTTTAGTATATTCACAGAATTGTGCAACCATTACACAATCCATTTTTGATATTTTCATCACCCGAAAAAGAAATCAAATACCCATTAGCAGTCACTCCCCATTACTCCATAAATCCCTCCTTTGTTGTTGTTGTTTTTAGTTTTAAATTGTGGTAAAACACAATATAAAATTTACTATTTTAACCATTTTTAAGTGTACAGTTCAATGGTGTTAAGAACACCTACAGTGTTGCGCAGTCATCACCGCTGTCAAGCTCCAGAACTTCTCTGTTACCCTGTAACCAAGCTCTGTCCCGTCCAACAGTAACCCCCAGCTCCCGGCCTCCCGGCCTCAGCCCCTGCTGACCGCTGTTCTATTTTCCATCTCTATGCACTTGAGTCTTCTCTAGTGGAATAACACAGCATTTGTCCATTGGTGTCTGGCTTACTTCACTTAGCATAATGTCTACACAGTATACAAGTTGTAGCATATATCAGAGTTTCATTCCTTTTTCTTAAAACAAACTAACAAACAAACCAAACTTTATAATCAAGAGCAATTTATTGTTAATTGAAGGTCTTCTACATAGGAAACCATTCTAAAACTTGTTCCCTTAATCACTAATTTTTACTGTTTTATTTTTAGAGAGAGGAAGGGAGAAAGAGAGGGAGAGAAACATTGATGTGAGAAACATCTATCAATTGTCTCTCGTACGCACCCTGACTGGTGACCAAAACTGCAACCCCAGTATGTGCCCTGACTGGGAATTGAACTGGCCACCTTTCACTTTGCAGGACGTCACCCAAGCAAATGAGCCACATTGGTCAGGGCCTCCTAACCACTAATTTTAAGAGACTGTTAAAGGGAAACAGAGTAATGTGTGCTATGCCCAACATCCCCAAAGTGAGACTTGGTAGCAGACTTAAGAGTTTCAGGCTCTCCCAGGAAGGAATCCTAAACCAGCCAACCTGGAACCACCTGGTCAGCACTAGCAAGGTCATCTACCTGATGGGCCACTGTCATACCCTAAGGAAGGTGACTCTGTCACAATTTGCTCTTTCCTAGTATAACTTCATTCCACCCTGTTTTGTCTCTAAAGGTCTCTCATTTGCTATAGCCCCTGGAGCTTCCTCTTATCTGCCAGATGGGATGGTCTCCATTCAAGAATCAATGAATAAAGATCGTTAGTTACTCAGGTAAATTTTGTTGTCTTTTTTAAAAAAAAATGATGAAAATCTTTTTACAAACCTTAGAAAATACATTTTTATAATTATGTTCATAAATAAAAGACAATTTTATATATCTACTTATTCCATAGCTTGAGGGTATTTTTTAAATTTTATTTTTCAATTAACTGTTAACATTAAACATTACTTTATATTAGTTTCAGGTGTACAGAACAGTGGTTAGACAATTGTGTAATTTATGTACCCACCGGGCACCACACACAGTTATTACAATACTGACTGTACTCCCTAAGCTGTACTTCACATCCCCATGACTGTTCCGTAACTACCAATCTGTTCTGCTTAGTCCCTTGATCTTTCCACCCACCCCGACCTCCTACCATCTGGCAACCATCAATTTGTTCTCTGCATCTAATGAGTCTGTTTCGGTTGTTTGTTCATTTATTTTGTTCTTTAGATTACACATGTAAGTGGAATCGTGTGGTATCTGTCTTTCTCTATCTGACTTATTTCACTTAGCATAATACCCTCTTGAATGCTGGCACAGTAAGACATAAATTCAAAGCATGAGAAAGACTTAACACATCACTGCTACTTTCAGGTGGAGGTGGCCACGTGAGAAGGTACGTGGGCAGTCTCCAGGACCTGAAGGCAGTCTCTGGTTGACAGCCCGCAAGCAAATGGGGACCTCAGATCTCCAGCTGCAAACAACGGAATTCCGTCAATAAAGAGAATGAGCTTGGAGGAGAATCCTGAGCTTTGGGGAGAACTCACAGTGCTGGCACCTCGAGTTTGGCTTTATGTGATCCTAAAGTGGAAAACCTCATCATGCTATCATGGACTTCAGATCTATGAAACTGTGAGATAAAAAAAGGGGTGGTCTTTTAAGCTGCTAAATTTGTTAGAGCAGCCGCAGGAATCTAAGGCATGTGTCCTCCTAGAACTGAAGCCCAAGGAGTGATTGTTTTCCTGCCACACAACAGCAGAACCAGAGGTCAAAGCCATGTGTTCTGACTCTCAGTCAGGCCCTCTCCCTATGAAGGCACACTCCCATGGGGACCATGTGAGTACCTGTCGTGCAGTAAATGCTTTCCCCTAATCACATTGATAAATAAAATATCAGGTCAAAAAATACCCTCTTGAAGGTTATTTTCGAAACGAGTAGTCATAGGAAATGCTCCAAGTGTTTTAGCCCAATTTAATCAGTGTATTAAGAACTTCCAGGTCCAACCCTAAATTTGGTTTTGATTGCACTTTTTAGAAATATTTTTTTTATTTTTGAATTATAGTTGATGTAAATATTATGTTAGTTTCAGGTATACAGCTCAGTGATTAGATATTTATATAATTTACAAAGTGATCACTGATAAAACTAGTACCCATCTGATACCACACACAGTTATTACAATATTATTGACTACATTTGCCATGCTGTACTTTACATCCCCATGACTGTTCTGTAACTACCTATTCGTACTTCTTAATCCCCTTCACTCTTATCATCCATCTCAACCCTTCACCTTTGGCAACCCTCAAAATCTTCCCTGGATCACTGAGGCTGTTTCTGTTCCGCTTGTTCATTTATCTTGTTTTATAGACCCCACATTTAAATGAAATCATCTGGTATTTGTCTTTCTCTGACTTACTTCACTCAGCACAATACGCTCTAGGTCACAGGTGGCAAATACAAGGCCTACGGACCGAATCCGGCCCTCCACCTTGTTTCTACCTGGCAGCAGCACCAAGCTCTCGCTTAACTTTTAAGGAGCAGTTACATTTATACAGTCCTAAAATTACATTTGGCCCTCTGAAGGCAACCACAAGGCTGATGTGGCCCCCAGTGAACATGAGTTTGACACCCCTGATCTACATCCACCCATGTTGGCAAGATTTCATTTGTTCTCATGGCTGAGGCATATTCCATTGTATATATGTATTACTCCTTTATCCACTCATCTACAAATGGACATTTAAGTTGCTTCCATACTTTGGCCGTTGTCATTAAGTTGCAATGAACATACGAATACATATACTTTTTCAATTTAGTGTTTTGAGTTTCTTTGAATACTCCAAAATGAACTGCTGGGTCCTTCTTTCTCTTTTCTTATTGCCTTTTGTTTTAAAGTCTGTTTTGTCTGGTATAAGTTTTGCTACTGCAGCTTTTTTGTTGTTTGTTTCCATTTTCATGAAATAATTTTGTCCATCCTTTCACTTTCAGTTTGTGTCTTTCCATCTGAAGTGAGTCTTTTGTAGACAGCATATGTAAGGGTCATGTTTTCTCATCCATTCAGTCACCTTATGTCTTTGAAGCATTTAATTCATTTTCATTTGAAGTAATTGGTGATAGATATATTATTTATTGCCATTTTATTCATGTTTCTTATCTTTTTTTCTTCTTCTTAAAGAAGACCCTTTAATGTCTCATAATACTGTTTTGGTGGTGATGAAACCCTTTAGCTTTTTATGTGGGAGGATCTTTGTCTGTTCTTTAATTCTAAATGATAGCTTTGCTGGGTAATCTTGATTGTAGGTTCTTGCTTTTCATCACTTTTAATATTTCTTGCCAATCCCTCTGGCCTGCATAGTTTCTGTTGAGAAATCAGCTGACAGTCTTATGGAAGCTCCCTTGTAGGTAACTAACTGCTTTTCTCTTCTGCTTTTAGGACTCTCTCTTTGCCTTTACTCTTTTGTATTTAAATTATGATGTGTCTTGGTGTGGGTCTCTTTGGATTCACCTTATTTGGGACTCAGTGCTTCCTGGACTTGTATGTCTACTTCCTTCACCAGGTTAGGAAAATTTTTACTCATTTTTTCAAATAGGTTCTCAATCCCATGCTCTCATTCTTCTTTTACACCCATGATGTTGTTAGGCTTGAGTTTTTCCCAGAGGTCCCTTAAAAACTATCCTTTCTTTAAAAAAATTTTTTTCCTATTGCTGCTCCAATTGAGTGTTCTCTGATGCCTTGCCTTCCAAATTGCTGCTTCAATCCTGTTTCATCTAATCTGCTATTGACTCCTTCTTAGGTATTCTTCGTTTCTATCAAGTTTTTTTTATGGTTTCTGTCCTTTTTAATGGTGTTGAACCCTAAGTTCCTTGAGCATCCTTATAAAAAATGTTTTGAACTCCATATCTGGTAATTTGCTTGCCTCCATTTCAATTAAATTCATTTTATGGAGATTTCTCCTGTTCTTTCATTTGGGACATGTTTCTTTGTCTCTTCATCTTTGGCTGCCTGTCTATGCTTGTTTCTATGTATTAGGAAGCTCTGTTATTTCTCCCAGTCTTCATAAGGTGGCGTTATGTAGTAGGTGTTATGCAGGGTTCAGTGGTACAAACTCCTCAGTCACCTGAGCCCTGTGTTCCAAGTTCCCCCAAGCACACCAACTCACACATGTGGACTTTGCACAACCTCTTGTAGTTGAGCCATGATTGTTGCTGGCATGTCAGTGGTAGAGGTTGCCTTCCTAACCAATCAGCTATGAGAACGGGCTACAACTATAGCAGAGGAGTTCGTGTTTAGGGGTGAATCCACAGAACAAGACTTGGTTCAGCAAGGCCTTGGTGCCTGCAGAGTCTACCCCCTGAGCACATCACTCATGGAGGTGGTTGGGTGGTACTCCAGCATAGTCTGAAGCTGGCCACTGCATGTGCTGGGTCTGGAGCTTCCTGGGAGGGGCAGGCCAAGATCAGCTGCTGACTGTGCCCTGCCCAGGGTCATCTGGCATGAGCTGTAGAGCAATCTGTAGATGGCTACTACTTGTATTGGGCTTGGAGGTGCCTTGGAGAGGCCAAGCTGAGAGCTGAGGCTGGCTGCTGCTAGTGCTGGGCCTGGGACCACTTCATAAGAGGTGTGTCTCATGCTGAGGCCAGATGCTGCTTGTTTGGGGTTTGTGAACCTTTAAGAGAATTTAGAAAAAGTCTGCAACATGAGGCAAGACAGGCTGCTTGTATGGAAAAGCCACTGGAAATAGCATGGGTGGGCCCACAAGTTGGGTGTCATTGGTCTCAGGGAATCACCAGAGCAGGGAAAAAGGTATTAGCCAGACTGGAGACTCAGATTTGGCACCAACCAGTGCCTGCAGGGAGAAAGCTCAGAAAAGAAACAATGGCTTCTACCAGCACTTCTGTCCGGGAGAAAGTCCTTATCACAAAGCCAGATAATTAAGTCGTTCCTCATATGTCCCTGGTGTCTTTCAAGCTGGAGCTAAGAGCTAAGAGAGCTGGAGCTAAGTGAGTGAGTCTGAGTAAGTCTGTGTGCAGGTCCTTTAGGAGTAAAACCTGGGCTCTGACCAGTGGCAGCTCAGTTGGCTGGGCATTGTCCCAAAAGCAAAAGGCCACTGTTTGGATTCCTGGTCAGGACACATGCCTGGGTTGTGGGTTTAGTCCCTAGTTGGGGTGTGTACAAGAGGCAACCAATCAATGTTTCTCATATCAATGTTCTCTTTTTCCCTTCCTTCCCCTCTCTCTAAAAATAAAATCTTAAAAAAAAAAAAAAAAAAGGAATGTCAAGAACTCTAGTAGACCTCTGTCTCAGTCAGCTGCCTTATCTGCTGGTTTTTTTAGTTAGAAGTTATGTGGACTTCTCTTCTGGTACTGGAACCCTGGACTGGAAAGCTGTCCTGGACTGGAAAGGACTCCTGGCTACTCAAGCAGAACCTCCAGAGCTGAGATATCCCTCACGATGTTTAACTACTACACATGGGTATGGGACCAGCCTGTTCCACCCCTTCTACCAGTTCTTAAATGACTTCTGTACACCCATAATCACAGAACTTCTGTGCAGGTAGGTTTTGTGCAGTTCTCAATGATGGTTGGTCTGTATTTTAGCTGTTATTTTCATGCAGTTGTGGGAGGATTTGAGTACTACATTTATCTATGCCACTATCTTGACCAAAAGCTCTCATTCTTTTTTAAGGCTGAATAATATTCTTTTGTATATATACACAAACCATGTTTCAGTTATCCATTCATCTGCTGTTGGGACACTTGGGTTGCTTGCACCTTCCACCTTTTGGCTATGCTGCTATGAACAGGGTTGCATAAATACCTGTTCAACTTTCTGTTTTCAATTCTTGTGTATAAACTCAGAAGTGGAATTGCATAGGTAATCCTATGTTTAATTTTTAGAGGCCGCCATACCATCTCACGTTGGCTATACCTTTTTATATTTCCACCAGCAGTACACAAGGGCTCCAATTTTTCTACATCCACACCACACTTTTGTGGGTGCATGTGTTTTAATAGTCATCCTAGTGGGCATGAAGTGGTATTTCATTGTGGGTATGATTTGCATTTCCCTAATCATTAGTGATGTTGATCATCTTTTCATGGGCTTATTGGTCATTTGTTTATCCTTTGGAGAATGTCTGTTCCTTTGCTCATTTTTGATTTGGTTTATTTGTTGTTGAGTTTTAGGAGTTCTTTATATTTTCTATTAACCCCTTTATCAGATATGTGATTTCCAATTATTTTATTCCATTCTGTGGGTTACTTTTTTTATTCTGTCAATGGTGTCCTTTGATGCACAAGTTTCTAATTCTGATAAAGTTCAAATTTTTTCTTTTGTTGTGGTGTCATACCCAAGAAATCACCGCCAAATCCGTCATGAAGCTATACTAGTTTTAACTCCTACTTTCAAGTCTTTGATCCATTTTGAGTTAATTTTTGTATATGGTGTTTGGTAAGGGTTTAACTTCATTCTTTTGCATGTGGATATCCAGTTTTCCCAAATGCACTTGTTGAAATACTGTCTTTTCCTTCCCAAATGGATAACTGGCACGTTTATTGAAAATTACTTGACCATATATGTGAGATCCCTTGTCTGGGCTCTCTCTTGTGTTGGTCAGTATCTCTGCCTTTTCCCGAGTACCACAGTTTTGATTACTGTAGTTTGAGTAAATTCTGATATCAGGATGTGTGCCCTCCCATGTTCTTTTTCAATATAGCTTTAGTTCTTCAGAATATCTATAAATTTTGAGAATCCATTTAAATTTTATTTTTTAAAGAATATTTTATTTATTTATTTCTAGAGGGAGGGGAAGGAAGGGAGAAAGAGAGGGAGAAAAACATTGATGTATGAGAGAAACATTAATTGGTTGCCTCTAGCACACTCCCAACTAGGGACCTGGCCCGCAACCCAGGTATGTACCTTAACTGGGAATTGAACCAGCGACCCTTTGGTTCACAGGCCAGTGCTCAATCCACTAAGCCACACCAGCCAGGACTCCATTTAAATTTTAGAATGGATTTTTCTATTTCTGAAAAAAGTATCACTGAGATTTTGATAGAGTTGTGTTAAATCTGTAGATAGCTTTGGGTAGTACCGACATTTTTAACTATATTAAATCTTCCAATTCATGAACATGAATATTTTTCCATTTATTTAAGTCTTCTTTAATTTTTTCACTACTGCTTTATAGTTTTCAGTGTATAAGTCTTCCATATCCTTGTTTAATACGATTCTTAAATATTTTATTCTTCTGATTTATTGTAAATGGAATTATTTTCTTAATTTCTTTTTTGGGTTGTTCATTCTTAGTATATAGAAAAGTACCAACTGATATTTAAATAAGACTCATGTATTACACTGATAAAAGATAAATACATCAAAAGGAGCAGAAATATACTGTAATTCTCCAGAGCTCATGCTTAATCAGAATGGAGATAAACTGCATTAAACATCTTATACTATTCCAACAATAATTCTGAATTCAAAATTTTAAAAATACCGACATTTCATATTGTTCAGTATGCTGTACTATAAGACTGAAGATAAATTTCCATGCACCTTCCTATTGAGCTAAAGGTTTTTTACTGCAAATACAATTTGCTTTAGTCTAAAAGAAAAATCACACCCTGTAACTTACTCCACCAGAGATGAGACATACCAACAAAGAATTATCTTTTGCAGCTATCTGATTTGCCACACTCTTCCCTATATGTGTGGGTTTTGCCAGGTTCCATATCAGTATTTTCACTCAAGCAAAACTCCCTATCACTGGAGATGTTCCACAGAGCTTGTGCATGGGGATTTCAAAGGGAGTGGAGGGGTGAATGGGAAGAATCTAATGGACTTTTAATTCTTTTGCTTCTGCTTTATTAAGATTATAGGAACTGAAGATGCTAGAAGACATGAGGGAGGTTTAGAGTTAAATGAAAGAACAAGACCAACAACACAAAAACATTAAAGTAAAACTTCTGGACCAAAAATTATATTGGACCTAGTCAAAATGACTTTGCTGTAAGTTTAAGAATGTGCAATATGAATGTAAGGAAAAGCCCTAAGAAAAAGTTATAAAATTACTTTTAGAATTCCAACTGCGTAACACATTCCAGGCAGAACTCCATGAAAAAATGAATGTGTGAGATTTCTTTCTTTCCATCTGTCAATCAAAATACCCACTGAATCATTATTACATTCCCAACATCATGCCAGGCACTGAGGACACAAAACCAAAAATATTCAATCCCTGCTTTCAAAGATCTCACTCTCTAGGCTGATAACATGCAATGTGTGCCTTGGTAGAGTCCCTATTGCACTCAAGGTCAGGGGCAGGGTAGTAGGGAAGATGTCAGGAAAGGAAGGGGTCACCCCTGAGTTGAATCCTAAACATGTATAGGAAGTAGAGATTATAATGTATTGGGCATTGTGCTAGATGTTCAGGCTACAAAGATTAATCAGAGAAAGTCAGAACATAGGTCAGGAGGGAAAAAAGCCATATAAAAACAATTTACAAAGTAATAACATTAAATGTTGTAAGACAGACACTTCATGAAGACAGGAATATTGAAAAGATAGAGAACAAACTTGGTGGGTAAGAGGAACAGAGCGTAGCAAAGGTGGCGCACAGGAGCTAACGTCTGAGCTACAGTATCAAGTGTTTGCAGATATTCAATAGGTAGGTAAGAAAGGGAGAAGGGCACTCCAGGCAAAAAAGAATAGTCTAGCATGATTAGGAATCTCATGTGGTTTAGTCAGGTTGAAACTGAAATGTAGGCTATGAAGCAAAAGGAAGGGTGGGGAGGGTAATACAGTGAGAAGGGCAGGAAGAAATCATGTTATAAAGGAAGGAAGAAGATGGCAGTGTTCTCATATGGTTACTAACCTTCATATTTTTTTCTGAAACATTTTGCTTTTTAAAAATTTGAGTGTTAAGAATTTTTCTTATTCATTTGTGAGAATGCCTGATACACTAAATATAGTAACCTTTGTTATTGGAAATACTTTTTAAAACTAGTTTTAATAGTTTTAGTCATCTTTAACTTACAGAATTTTTAAAATCTGATATAGTTAAATTCATTGCTTTTTTTCCATAACTGATACCACTGTTTATTTGTTTGGAAAATCCAGGTAGAAGGTGATTGCAAAAAATATAAAAGGTAGAATGGGGGAAAGGGAGGAGAACTAAGGTAGGTTCAAGATCTATTTAGGGAATGGGATTAATAATGGTATGTGAGAGGAGAGAAACTCAGAGAGAAAGCCACTATCTTCGCTAGCTGGAAAACAAGATGACCCAGAGGACAACTTTGCAGAAAAGGAGCTTGAGATACAGGAGGAAAACCAGAAAGGCAATTTAAGCTTCAAGGGAGACATGATCCAAAAGGCATCAGCAGAGTATTCCGTATTTGCTCTCTCAGGGTTAGTTAACTGTTTTTAGTTTCTACAGATCTACAAAATCCCGAGTTTTCTCTTGGTGAAGTCCATTAGAAAGTAACTTTTAGAAGTTCAGGTATTATAGTGAATGTTAACTTTGACTTCATTAAAATGCCAATTAACAAACTGAATTCAATCCTAATTCCATACAATTCAAGTGATTGATTCATCTCCTCCCCCAATTCAAGTAACTGCTAAATTTTCTCTTTAGCAGATCTACTTTTTCCTCTAAATCCTATGGTCAGCAAGAAAATTAACCTAATAAAAAAGTTAAAGGAACACCTTTTATAGTTATTTGAACTTCCCTCCACTTTTTTGGTTTTTAGGACATCATGATGGTCTGACTTTGGCATAAGCTTTTAGACATATTCACAAAATTCCTAAGGAAAACAGTGATTAAAATATAGATATCTAATCTTATTACCTTATATCTAAAAGCAAAATAATATAAATTAACTTTGGCTATGGAAAACAGGTTACTCACCTGCGACCACATTCTGAATATTTACCAATATTTTTTAATATTAAGGCAGCTGTTAGTCGGATGTGTTTAGTTATTGGTCCCTCTTTTTCATCCTTAGAAAGAAAAAGAAAAGAAAAAGAATAAAAACCTAAATCACACAATGCTCACACCTTTACAGATAAGGCTTTCCAGGCTTGCTTACTGTGAAATCTCGAAAAACAAGGTTTCTTGATCCTCTCCTAAGAGCCATAAGGGCAGCACTGGGATGATTCACAATGGCCTTTTGTGCTCTAGGAGTTGAGCTTGTGCCTCCTACAGCTGGCTGCCTAAATTGACCAGAGAGAGAAAAGAGACTGTTAACGTGATGCTGTAGACAGACTGACGATGACCACCTGCCAACCCCAGGGTGGTTACTTTGGAACTCTGGATGCAGGATGAATAAAATCTATGGTCCAGCATTAATATTTATTCTTTGTGTCAGCCTAGGGGACTCTTAATATCAGGTGAAATTTCCAGTGTTTTATTTTCTAATTTATTGATTTTAAAGCAACAGTAGTTGTTCCACTATAATCCACCTTTAAAGTTACTGTGTTAGCAAATGGAAAAGGACAAAACCATATGATTGTACTCATATATGGGATATGAAAGAGAAAGCGACAAATGTACAACAGCAACAATAAAGACAAACTCATAGACGCAGACAACAGTATGGTGGTTACCGGAGGGGAAGGGAGATGGGGGTGGATGAAGAGGGTGAAGGGGGTCAGATACATGGTGACGGAAAGAGGGTAGACTTTGGGCGGTGAGCACTCGCTGTAACATACAGATGATGTGTTATAACACTGTACACTTGAAACTTATATAATGTTACCAACTATGTTACCCTGATAAATTTAATTTAACATAACAACACAGTACCAAAGTTGTGGAGTTCCACCTCTGAATGTAACATGAAGATGTTAGTAACGAAGAAAAACCTGTCTACAATTTGAGCTGGAAATTATTTTGGCTAAACAATAATTAAGACTAAAACATTACATAAGAATGTATTGATACAGGTATAGCTCATCCAGGAAATGATAACCTAGTCTAGTAATATGAAATTATGCTACACACTACACTTCAAGCTATTTGTTATATAATCTTATTTTTCACCATTATTTAATAACTTTAATCAATCCTTTTTAGTATAGTTCTACTATCCTTTATAAAATACGTAGAACGAAGAAATGGATTTTACCTAAAATTAGACTCAAACTATTCTAGATCTCCTTGGCCAAGCAGAAAAATTGCATCAGTGTCAGTTGTAATCTGGTGAGGCAATGGTGGAAAGAACTGTGACTTGTTTTTGCTTCCATGTGAGGAAACCCTATGTATTTCTGATACTATGACTTTGAATATTTCGGTTGCCCCTCTGTGCTTCAGATTTCACATCTGGAAAGTGGGAATACTTTTGGCACTTTTTCTATAAGTAAACTAATTCTGAATATTAAATAAGTTAATTAGAAAAGCAATCTTTAATTTGTAAACCAGTTTATACCTATAATGTACATAGGTGTCTACACAAAAGTAGATTTAAATTGTGACTAGATTTTTACATATAAGTGATTTTTAATTGTTTTAACTGATATTGCAAATATCTCTTCCTACAAACTTGGGCAAAAGCAAACATACCTCAACATATTCTTATAAGCTACATGCAAATTAAATACACTAAAATTTACAGAAAAAGATATTTGGCAGAAAAATGACTTTCTGTAGCTTGTAGGATAAAATTCAAAGTTATGACTATAGCTTATGAAACCCTCCGCTATTTATTTCTTGGTCTTTGGGTTTCAGTTTGGGTGTATTTTCTATCTGAAAGCCTTCTCTGGTCTCCTGGATTGGTTTAGGTGAGCTCTCACAGCATCCTGTGCACATCTTCATTTTAGTACCTTCACGCTGTAGAGTAAGAATTACTTATACCTCTCACTGGATGTCCAGAAACCTAATAATGGCAAAATGTATCTTGTTCATGTATACTTCATACTATACCTTAGTGTCTAGCACACAGCAGATGTTCATTAATAGAAACTCAATGAATAAAGTATGTAAGTAGCTTCTGTGTTCTCATATTTCTAGTTCTCCTCCTAGAATATCAGATCTGTGAAGTTACAGACTGCGTCTTGTTCTCATAATTATGCCTAGGTCAGCCCTGGCTGGCGTGGCTCAGGGGATTGAGTGCTGGCATGCAAACCAAAGGGTGGCTGGTTTGATTCCCAGTCATAGCACATGCCTGGGTTGCGGGCCAGGTCCCCAGTAGAGGGCATGTGAGAGGCAATCACACATTGATGTTTCTCTCTCTGTCCTTCTTCCGCCTTTCCCCTCTGTCTAAAAAGAAAATAAATAAAATCCTTAAAAAAAAAAAAAAAGAATTATGGCTAGGTCTGGCACAATGACCAATAATACATTGCAGTATCTTTAAAAAAAAAAAAAATTTATTCATTTGTTTTTAGAGAGAGGGGAAGGGAGGAAGAAGGAAAAGGAGAGAAACATCAATGTGTGGTTGCCTCTTGTGCACCCCCTACTGGGGACCTGGCCTGCAACCTAGGCATGTGCCCAGACTGGGAATGGAACCGGCTACCCTTTATTTTACAGGCTGGCACTCAATCCCTTGAGCCACACCAGCCAGGGCCTACAGTATCTTAATAAATGGTGATAAATACATTTTCACATTGTCGAGTTAAAAATATTATTCAGGTTACAGAATCTACAACTAAAGGCCTTAGAAACAAAATAGGAGATACTATGTAAATCTAATATGGAACTTACAGGAATCTACAACCAACTCAGAACTTGACTATATTCAAGTATGTGCTCATGAAATAACAGGTAAATGTGACACGTATACTCTAATATAGGACCTTGAAGTGACACTTACGCCTCCTTCCAAGGAGTTGTTGTAAGAAGAAATCTCTTTGCCATTATGAAATACATGTTCAATTACTCTCTCAAAGGAGAGAGAACCATACATAGTTCCAGTTTACAAAATATTTCTCATGCACTATATGAAAAACAATGCTTAGAGAACTGAAGCAATTTGAACAGGGTCATATAGTTGACTAATGGTTGAGAGTGGACCAGAACCCAGATTTCTAGTCTCCCACTATGCTAAGTTGACTTTCATTGTTACTATGCCTTGCCTGGTTTCCTGATATTTCTTTTTGTGTACACAATAGGAATTAAATTCATGTTCCTTACTTGGTAGAAGGTTTTTGACTTCCTGCTTGGCCTGGTTCATCTTGTTTTAATCCTGCAAGCAGGGCATCCTTTGAACAGTGCTTATCCTTTGTGAGAAAGAGGAAATGAAAGAATATGCATCAAGACCTTTAATGCAAAAGAGGCACTGACCGGATAGTATTAAGAAAGTGTACCTGTAAGTGGGTAATAAAGGAAAACCTCTGTCGCTGAAAAGGCTCACAACCTTCCCACAGACACTGCCCTGGATAAACATCTTTTCCTCCATGTTCAGTTGCTGCATGGTAGAAAACCTGGGAGGGTGTCTGAAACCACCTACAAAAAATAAAAGTAGTAGAAATTTTCTGACACTTTTCTACTAAAAGTAGAAAACTTGTTCTTTTCATATAAAGCTCCAGATCAATATACAGAAATATTAAGCCAAATAATGTAAGCAAGTCTCAAGTTCATTTCATTTCAAAGAATATTTTTGAAACAAATTTTTCTGCATATAATTTCCACATTAAATCATTCGATTGTACTGAACACTTTTGGTAATTTGTTTTCCATTTAATATGTTTTATTCTCAATTCCCTACCTTCAATGGAGGTCAGCTAAGAATCTCTTAAAAAGTAAATGAAATATCACTTTAAAACACAATAGAACATTATTTTATAAATAAATCATACTCTACTGCACCTTTAGAAGCTGCTCGAGCATTTACTAGATTTTGTATTATATAAAATAAACTCCAGCATATACAATCTAACAATCTAAATGCTAAACATTTTGGTAAGATTGGCTTTTTAGATGAATTCACATTTTATATATTTGTCTATGTCAAAGAAGTCCTGTCTCTCTTTTCTCCAATATCATACCCTACTCACTTATATACCCTGGGGTTAACAATACAAATGTCTGAGTAGTTAAGTGGCCAAGTACACAAATCTGAACAACGTCAGATACTACTGTCTCTTATTAATTAGAATATGTAGCAATGAGAGAGAATACTGGAATCCAGACAGCAAAGAATACACTGAAAGGCCTCAATTACAAACCAGTAACTCAAATATTTGTACAATCAATATTTTTAAAGTTTATGAGAGATTTTACTTAAATTTTTTCCAAGAGTAAATACTGAATTTAAAAGATATCAAAAATCATTGTAGATTATATATTTCATACCATTCATATTTATATACATAAACACCTACTGAAGGTAGGTGTTTCGTAAGCCAGTCTTACCAAAATGTTTAGCATTTAGATTGTTAGATTGTATATGCTGGAGTTTATTTTATATAATACGAAATCTAGTAAATGCTGAGCAGCTTCTAAAGGTGCAGTAGAGTATGATTTATTTATAAAATAATGTTCTATTTTGTTTTAAAATGATATTTCATTTACTTTTAAGAGGTTCTTAGCTGACCTCCATTGAAGGTAGGGAATTGAGAATACATATTAAATGGAAAACAAATTACCAAAACTGTTCAGTACAGTTGAGTGATTTAATGTGAAAATTATATGCAGAAAAAGTTTATTGTGAAACTATCATAGATTGGATGAATTAATACTGTTAAAATGACCACACCACCCAAAACAATATACAAATTCAATACAATCCCTGTAAATTCCAATGCTATTTTCCACAGAAATAGAACAATCTTAAAATTTGTATGGAACCATAAAAGACTCCGAAGAGGCATAGCAATCTTGAGAAAGAAGGTCAAAAGTGGAGGCATCACGCTTCCCGATTTCAAACTATATAACAAAGGTATAGTAATTAAACAGTATGGTATTGGCTTAAAAACAGATACACAGATCAGTGGGACAAAACAGAGAGCCCAGAAAGAAACCTATGTATTGTCAACTAATTATAACAAATGAGCCAAAAATATACAATAGGAAAAGGATAGTCTCCTTAATAAATGGTGTTGGAAAAACTGGATAGCCACATATAAAATAATGAAACAGGACCACACTCTTTTACCACAAAAAAAATTAAAAACAGGTATACTTTTTATATATAGTATCTATGATACTATAATATTTTGTGTGTATGTGCTTTTAAAAATTTCTATTTATTTATTTTTAGAGGGGGAAAAAGAGAGGGAGAGAAACATCAATGTGTGGTTGCCTCTTGCACACCCCCCACCGGGGACCCAGCCCTCAACTAAAGCATGTGCCCTGACTGGGAATCGAACCTGAAACCCTTTGGTTTGCAGGTCAGCATTCAATCCACTGAGCCACACCAACCAGGGCATTAAAAAAAAAAGGATAAAGTTTATTAGTAAACTACAGCCTAGATTCACATCCTAGGAAATTCTTTCCCCAAATATTTTATTTTTTAATTTATTTTTAAAAGATTTTATTTATTTATTTTTAGAGAGAAGGGAAGGGAGGGAGAAAGAGAGAGAGAGAAACATCAGTGTGTGGTTACCTTCACGTGTCCCCCACTGTGGACCTGGCCTGCAACCCAGGCATATGCCCTGACTGGGAATACAATCAGTGACCCTTTGCTTCACAGGCCTGTGCTCAATCCACTGAGCTACACCAGCAGGGCTCCCCAAATATTTTAAATAACACTGAATGGACTTCAGCAAAATCTGGCAAGTTTTCTCATGATACCGAACTTTTGTTTGGAGTACCCTTTTTAAGCATCCTTTGGTACCCAGTGTTTGGGGAAAAAAAAAAAAAAAAATGAAGTCAAGGTTAAAAAAGAACCTGCCATCAACCATAGAAGAAACTAAGGGTTTTCCATATATATACACACATATATAACTGATCAGTAGTTAACACCCAAGGAGTACATACTTCTGAAACTAATGCTAACAAAAATATTATATGAAATTAATCTCAGATTTATAAAAGCTTATTATTAGTTCAAGTTCTAAGTATAATATTATCAAAATATCCAGTGATTTCAGAGCTTTTACATAAAATCTTTTATAAATGTAAAAACAGTAGATGATAGACTGTTATTTTGACAGTTGAAAATGCAAGATGCCAATAAGGTATGCCAGCAAATAACTGCTGACTACAGAATCAAGCTAGTTAATCTTCATTCATTTAATTCACTCAATAATAAATATTAATTAAAAGCCTTTTATGTACCAGACATTGTGCTGTGTGATAAAACATTCAGAGGGCAAAGCATCAACCCTCTGAAGGTATCTTCTGGTTTTATAACTACAAAACTCAGACAAAAGAGGCTATTAAAGGATTTCAATTTTATTCTCCTACTGCCATATAAATCCAAGCTGTTTAATCAATCTAATTTCTGATTAATTTCAGCTTAACCTGGCAACTTCACTAGTATTAAGCAGTCACTGATGAAGGCCCGCTACCATAAATTACAAATTTCCACTCTGGATATCTAATAAAAAATTTACCAATTATTAGGATAGTAGTTTTATTTATCACTCAATTGGTCTTTAGATATTTCTTTACATTAAAATAAAATATATACAAGTGCCATCAATTTCAATTAAATATTTCAATTTTAAAATTTAATTATTTAAACTGACTACCTTATTTCTGAAATTTCAACTACTAGGAAAAAAATTAAAGAGTTACCATGAATTTTGTGATACGTCTCAAAAAAATAGACTCACCTTTATTGAGAATATAAATTCTAGCTACCTATAAGTTTTTATTCATTTGTAACATATACTAAGGTTCATGTTTGCTGTTTTTTTCTGTTACTTCCTACCAGGCCAACCATCATTCAAACCACATCCTGGTACAGAAATATGATTCAGGTTTGTATAGTAAAAATAATAAACCTTTATATTAGAATCTTTAGGACCAACTACAACTGTAGTTGTAAGGTTCAGTAGAAACCCATTGGTTTGATCCTCAATATCACTTCAGTAGATTGCTAGTTGGTCAGGGAAATACTGATTTTATTAGTACAGAAAGCAGTCCCTTATTCCTACATGGAAGAGCTTTCCACACTGGACATGTCTGTGTAGAATAATTTTGAGATACTTTAAATTCCCAGTTGACCTATAATGATTCAATTCTAAATATAAACACAATATAGATTATGCTCCCCCAAACGGAAGAAATTTCATCTTTTCTGTAGCAGCTATTTACTAGATATCTACAAAGAGCAACATATTGTTTAAAAATGGCTTTCAAATGTCTTTTATAGCAGCAGAACCCTCTTTTCAAACAAAATATGACTTAACCCTATACAGAAAGCAAAAAACAGAGATACACTATGGTTACAGGTAAGCTAGAGGGCCTCTATGAAACTTCCCTTTTATCCTGACGCTGCTCATTCAAAGAACACTGTAGCACAGAAACATAGTACTAAAAACAATGAATGTAAATTTTTGGCTACCCAAGGGCACTGAATCCATTCCTTCAATTTCACAGAATTAAAACAAACAAACAAACAAACAAAAAACCCACTTCATAGGTATTCTGTAGCACAAGAAATTCTGGGGGTCCCTTTAAAAAAAGAAAAAACATAATCACCCATTTTTATGTATTTCAATTATAAAATAAGTTAATAGTGTGCTGACAATTTATAAGCAAGAATAAAGATAAGAATGAGGACTCCCAGTTTTAGATCAGACACATAAGAGCCTGAAAGCTGTCCCTCCTATCCTCAGAAGAAGCTGAAAAAACTGAAAGTTAACAACTCTTTATAAATTATCATAGAAATGAGGTCACAAGGCAAACTGCCTCCCTGAAAACTAGAGAGTTGAATATAGAGAATCACAAATAATTGCTAGAGTTAACTGGTAGAAATACTTAAGAAATAATTGATGAAATGATGGAGATCTAGTGTGTTCTAAGTTTTACTTCCAGGAACCCTACCAGGTTCTCATAGTGAAGAGTGGAGAAAAACTACCTAGCACTGCTAGCAGGGGAAGGGAGAAAGTAATCATTAAAAAACATGCCCAAAGTGGTCTTTTCTGCTTAATAAAGGCCTGCCCTCAAGGGAAATTACTTTACCAGAACCTTATCTGACCTAGGGTAAGAGCAATTAGTTAACTCCAGCCCCCTCCTGACACCCTGTCTCATGTAGGAAAAAAATAAAAAATAAAATAAAAGCTAAGAAACTCTCAAAGTCACAGTCCTTATTCAAGCCCACTAAAACAGTGGCACTTAATCATGAGCTTCTAGAAAGTTTCCCGTTCTCAATACCTTATCATGGCACTAAAAGGGCTTCAGTATAACAACAGCAGATTGCAACAGAGAGAGCTATAAGATACACTTTAAAAAGGAGTTTCAAAGGGAACCCAAAGACAACAGAGGGCAAGAAATGACACTAGAGGCAAACTGAAGCCTCTGACACCCACAGCTACAGCAAACATTAAACAGCATAACTCTTAGCCAGATAAACATAAAGCCTCACACTAAAGGTCTATTTACCTCATTTCCTATTAATTGATAAACATTTCTAGTTTTCAACAAAGACATATAGGGCATGCTAAATGTCAAACACACAAACACAATGGCAAAGCTAGAATCTGAAGAGGCAAAGCAAGCACCGAGCCAGACGCAAGTATGGCAGAGATTTTGGAATTATCATACTGGGAATTTAAAATAATCATGATCAATATGTTAAGGCCCTAAATGAAAAAGTGACAATATGCAAGAAGAGAAGGCTATTACAGGCACAGAAATATAGACACAACAAAAAAGAGGAAATGCTGGGAATCAAAAGGACTGTAACAGAAATAATGAATGCCTTTGATGGGACCATCAGTAGAATGGACACAGCTAAGAAAGAACTTGTAAGCTCAAAAATAATGTCTCGACTTCCGGCCAAGATGGAGGCGTAGGTGGACACACTGTGCCTCCTCTCACAACCAAAATTAAGGACAACAAAGATTTAGAAACAAGAAAACAACCAGAACTCATAGAAAACTGAACTGTTTGGAAGTCCAACAACCATTCATCCAGACCGGTAAGAAGGGCGGAGTCGCAGCAGGAAAAAGTGGAGGTGCGGACCGGCACACAGGCAGCAGCAGCTGGCAGATCCCAGGTTCACAGGCAGCGGGTAGCAGACCCCAGGCACGGGGTGGCAACAGTGCAGACCAAGTGAGGCCGTGCAAGGTGGCTGACTGACCAGGTGATCCTACACTGGTGCGCAGATAATCGAGGCGAAAGGGAAGCAGCGGAAGGGACTGGAATCCGAGAGAGAGCAGAGCAAGTGCCATTGTTTCCTCTCGGATCCCGCCCCTACATACAGCGTCACTACCCAGCGACTGGGCTGCCCCGCCCTGGGGAACACCTAAGGCTCCAGCCCTCACTACCTAACAGCCGCGACTAGGAAAGCAACAACAACAACAACAACAACAACAACAAAACCCAAAACCAAAAAACAAAACAAACAAACAAAAACCGAAACAAAAATGGCTCAAACCGGAGAACAAATCAAAGCCCCAGAGCCAATTTATCTAAGCAACGAAGAGATAGCCAACCTATCAGATGCACAATTCAAAGCCCTGGTGATCAGGATGCTCACAGAATTGGTTGATTTTGCTCACAAATTAGATGAAAAAATGAAGGCTACAATAAGTGAAATGAAGAAAAATGCACAGGGAACCAATAGAGATAGGAGGAAAACTGGGACTCAAATCAATGGAGTGGACCAGAAGGAAGAAAGAAACCACCAACAGAAAACCAGGAAGAAACAAGATTTCAAAAAAATGAGGAGAGGCTTAGGAACCTCCAGGACATCTTTAAACGTCCCAACATCTGAATTATAGGGGTACTGAAAGGGGAAGAAGAAGAGCAACCAGTGGAAAAGTTATTTGAACAAATAATAAAGGAGAACTTCCCCAAGCTGGCAAAGGAAGTAGACTTCCAGGAAGTCCAGGAAGATCAGAGAGTCCCAAAGAAGTTGGACCCAAGGAGGAACACACCACGGCACATCATCGTTACATCAGCCAAGATTAAAATGAAGGAGAAAATTCTAGAAGCAGCAAGGGATAAAGGCAGAGTCACCTACAAAGGAGTTCCCATCAGACTGTCAGCTGATTCTCAAAAGAGACCTTACAGGCAAGAAGGGGCTGGAAAGAGGTATTCCAAGTCATGAAAGTCAAGGAGCTACATCCAAGATTGCTCTATCCAGTGAAGCTGTCATTTAGAATGGAAGGGAAGATAAAGTGCTTCTCAGGTAAGGTCAAGTTAAAGGAGTTCATCATTACCAAGCCCTTATTATATGAAATGTTAAAGGGACTTATCTAAGAAAAAGAAGATAAAAAACATGAACAGTAAAAAGACTGCAAACTCACAGGTATTAACAACCACACCTAAAACAAAAGCAAACTAAGCAAACCACTACAACAGGAGCAGAAACACAGAAATGGAGATCACATGGAGGGTTAGCAATAGGGGAGTGGGAGGAGGAGAGAGGGGGACAAGGTACAGAGAACAAGTAGAAAAGACGGTGGGTAGAAAATAGACAGGGGGAGGGCAAGAATAGTGTGGGAAATGTAGAAGCTAAAGAACTTATGACACATGGACATGAACTAAAGGGGGGAATGTGGGTGGGAGGG
>PVKU01009172.1:0-64763 GCA_004027475.1 Anoura caudifer
ATAGTCACTGCCTATTGAGAGCACTTAACAGAGGCTGGCACTGTAAGTGTGGTGTTTTACAGATCTATAAATGAACTTAGCAATGCTCCTGGGATGCTCCCTTCTGATTCAGGAGGCCTTTTAGTGGCACTAGAATAACCACGGGGGTTACAATATGAGTATTCATCATGAGCCAGAGCATTGTGCTAAATGTTTTATGGCCACTACTGATATTTAAAGACGCCAAGATTAAGAGAGATTAGAGATTAAGCAACATTGTCAAGATTACGTTAGTAAGTGACAAAAGCAGGATTCACAGCCAGTTCTGGCTGAATCCAGCGTGGTTTCCTCAACTGATGGCTAGGCTGTTGTGCTTCTGATGACTGGTCAAGGTCAGTTTTGCAGTTTCTCAGTTCTCTGGTCTCACTGGCTTACAAAGCAGCAGAATGTGCAGCGATATGGAGATTTCCTGGTGATGCCCTCTGTGCCTCACATATACAGAGACTCTGTCTGGCAGAGTGGCGGGGTGACGGTCACATGGCCTCTCTGAGTGTATTCACCCATTGCTCAGGGGGAGCTGACACTTGTACTGGCTCCCTCTACTCAATCTCCGCCCTGCTGGGAGCGATCCTGGAAAGATGATGAGCATGTCTGGGACACAGTGCTCCCAGGGCAGTACCTGGCACGGAAAAAGTGTATTTATCCCTTTCCCCATTTCCTGTGTCCGAGAGGAGAATTATTCTGGCTTCATTGGGAAAAGTCCACCTTCTGCCTGTCATTAGGCCAGTTAGGTTTCTGACTGAGGATTTTCTAGTAAATGATTTTTGATTAAACATCACAAAATTGATGGAATACAAAAGGAGATAGATTAGATGGATGGATGGATGGGATGACAGGCAATAGGTAGATAGATGTGATGGACACATGGACGGAGACAGACAGGTGTATAGACAGATATAGTGATAGGGAATATAAATATTTTTCAGAGGTTAGTGTAGTAAATAGTGAATAATATTGTATTTAATAGAGAATTCCAAGAAATAGTAAAAATGCTGAAATGTTTGTATGAACCTGGCCACAAATTTAATTTTTTAGCTAGAAATAAAAAGAAAATTTACTCCAATTGTATTAGTTGTTGTTGAGTTATCTTATTTTTCACACTCAGCACTGTAGTGGCTCCAAGATTCTCTGCCATAGTGTCACTGACATGGGCTGTGATGCTGAAAAGGGGGGCAGTGCGTGGGTGAGATCGTGAGGGCAGTTAGTGAGACGAGGACAGGTGCTGCCAGGCTGTGCGCTGCTCCTCCTGCTTTGGGAAAGCAAAATAGAGAGCTATTCTCAACCATCATTAGTCCCAAGGTTGAAAGAAATACAGTGGAACTGGTATTTGTTTTTAATGTCCTCCTTTGTCCTTTTCCGTAGTTTCCAAACACATTCAAGCCACGTGGCAACGCGGCTGGTGAGGGAGGAAGTTGTCATGCTCCGCGCTGACGCTGAGAAGCCAGGCTCCTTCCACCACACAGCGCTCCATCCCACCCGCAGCACGGCTTCTCCACGGGGGCTGCAGGGGACGAAGACCGCGAGGCAGGATTAGGGTTAGGCCTGGAAGTAGTGCCATCGCTCCTGGGCAGCACTCAGTCACATTGCGCTTACCTCATTGCAAAGAGAGAGTAGGAAATGTCTTCCTGGGTGCCCAGGACAGACATGAAGGATTTCATGGAGAGGTTTCATTGTTTTGGCCACATACCTTCTTTGGATTTCTTGCTTGTACCTTGTCTGCTTCAGCCTAATCGTAACCCGGCGGACAATGGAATCATTTAAAAATATAACAGACTACACCACCTCCGTGCTCAAAGCTCTGCAGAAATGCTATGACTATTTCAGTATAGGAGCTGAGGGCACCGAAGTGACTGGCCTGGGACCCCGTGATCACTACTCTCCCCCTCACTCCAGCCTTCTAGGCTCCGCACAGTCTCTCTTCCTCTGCTGTATAATCTGCCTGAAAAGCTCTTATCTAACCCTTACATCCTTCAACTCAGTATCACCTTTTTTTTTTTTAATGAGGTCTCCCATGATCATCCTATTGAAAAATGTAATTGTCCTTCTTTCCACCCCATACTTCCGATTCCCTTTACCCTGCTCTCTTTCTTCCAGATCACTTACCACCACTTATTTAGTTTTTAAATTAGCATTATAATTGTCTATTGTCTTTGTCCCTTACACCGATATCTTTTGAGTCGGATGCCATATTACACCAGATGGCAGCTGGCAGTGGGAAAGACATTACACATATTTTGTTCTAAATGTAGCTACAGGGAAACATATTTCTGTCTGTCTTGTTCTGTGACATTACTCGAGTGCTTAGAACAGAGCTTGCAATGTGGCAGGCACCTAATTTATATTTGGTAAAGGAATGAAGGAATGAATTAGAAAATTATGTGACTGAATGGAATCAATGAGTACAGTGAAAGGCCCTGAGATTTTGTTCATTTTTCGAAACAGATTCAAGTCCTGGGCTTTGCACTTAATAGCTCAGGACATTAGTAGATTCACTTTGCCTTGGTAATGCTCCATTTTTTCCCCCTGCAAAATAAGAATGTTCACTGTATCCATTATATCTACCTCTCAAGGTCTCTATCAACATGGAAACATTGATTAAGAAATGATATGAAGGAAAATACATTTAAAAACAGAAGCACTAATCAACATTATTAGCTATGGACATGATTAGGTTACTCTGTTTTGTGCATAGAGAATATAAATTAACTTGATCTGATGGAATGAAGGTTGAAGATTGGTAGAAGTCCTTGAGACAGTCCCCCGAGAGCCGGCCATCTGGGCATTGCCTGCCTACTCCCGATTAGAGCCAGACTGAGCCTGGCTGGTCCCATAGACAGGCGTACAGAGGTGAACTGAGGGCTTCTCTTGAAACAGCCAAGGCAACGGAAGACGCATCAGGCCGGTGCTGCCATCCTTGCACCTGCTGGACCTTTTGTTAAAAAAGTTGTCTCCTCTTTGGTCAAGAAACAAAGAATCCTTAGCTTGTGTGACATCTCCACTTACCCTGTCCTCTCAATGCAATCAGCTTAACTGCTAAGTGGACTCTGTCTGGACTGATACAAAGTAAGAAATGGCCGTCCTGAAGGCCTCCTTTTGGCTATGAATCCTCCACTTTCCTTCCTGCTGCATCTCAGGTGAAGTGTAGAAAGTGGCATTGGAGATGGAAGCTTTTCTGTGCTTCATCCATCCTCTGCGGGTGTGTGTCCTCACTTAAAAGTCTGCTCAACCAGGGGAGAACAAACTTGTTTCACCTCTGCCCTGGAACTTACTGCCAACTCTTGACTGAAGGACACTAATGTCAAGGATATTTTTTGGTGAGCAGTATATGGCTACTTCCCATAAACAGATGAGGACTGTTTGTAATGGAACAGATATGGGTTGTTTATAGCTGCTTCAAACTGAATGAGTACTTAAACATGCTCGAAAAACTATGTTCTTTCAAACAATGTTTTTTTTCCCCGTATGGTTTCATTAATACCACCTTTTCTTTGATGTGAGAAAATGATCATTATCATGAAGGAGTTGATCGAAACCACATTTTCTCTCAGTGCTCATCTACACTTTCATTTATAAACTTGAAATAAGAAAATTTTCCCAAGCAGACTGCCATCCCCAAATTGCCACTTTTACTGTGATTTTTTTATCTATAGTCTTTTCATTTTTCGACCCTATCCATTTGCCTCTAGAAATTTATTTTTATTTTTTCTTGCAACCTGTCCTTATTAAGTAGAGTTTAAAAGTCCTAAGGGACGTTTCAGAAACGGTTTCCAGAAGCTATTTCTAAACCTCATAAGGTCTAATCAGTTGGTTGAATCGGAATATTGGCATCTTGCCCCATGATGGGAGTAAGATAAACTTGGGCATAGTGGAAGGGAAATATGCCCACCAAGAGCAAGTTCTAGCCTAAAGATCCCCTCTAGTTCCTCCAGAGTTCTGGAAACATCCAAAGAGGAAGACTTCTAAAGAAATAAATGTTCCCATCTGTGACTGCCTCATTTCTGACTCCTTGGAACCTCTGAGCTTATTGCTGAAATCTCCTGAGAGTCCATCTAGAGCTGTGAATAAACCAATTTCAGGGGGTTTCCTTGTTACCAGGGTGATATCTGAGCAACAATAGACAACTTACTCAAGGACGCACCCCTTTTTCCTGTTGTCTTCACCCCTTTGTTTTCTCAAATGAAACAGAGTGTGAGAATCAACAAACATAAATTACTTCCTCCGCTCCCTCCAGCACTGTCTCCACTTTGCAAACCCATTTGTTTCCTCTCTTTGTGCTTCTGACCTGATAAGCCTTCATTACAGCACCTTCCTATGCACTGAGTTCCTGCTGAGAGCCAGGCCCAGCGCTCAGACTGGTGTGCAGAGCATCATTTAGTCCTCATATACCCCACCGAGTAGGTTCTGTTATCACCACCACTTAACACAGGAAGAAGCTGAGAGTCAGAGGGTTTAAAAGATGAGTCTGCACAGCCAGAAAGTGTCACAATGTCCCTCATAATTATACTTACTTCTTTCTTCTTTTCTCTTTTCCATGAACTTGCTCTTTCAGTCTACTTCATCATTTCTCGGAGGACATTGAGGGATCTGGAATGTGTCACAACAGCTGAATCTCAGTTTCCCTTTCTGTAAAATAATATGATGGGGGTAAGCTTCGTTCATGCTTCAACACCCTTGGACCCTAAGGATTCAAATGGTGGCAGCACGGGACTTGCTAAAACATCCCCATTTGTAAGGCTCCACATACCTGCTTTTGCTAAGTCTGCTGAGAGGTTATGAGCTCCCAATTCTATGTGGCTCAGAAATAGGAGAAACAGGGGACATCTCAGCCCCCAGGCTAAGAGAAATATGGCCAGATGCAGAGTTTGGCAACTAAACATTTTTTCTGACTTTTGAAAAATTGAAAAAGAACATTGTCTCCTCAATTGTGTAGACTCTAGAGTTTGAGACTATAGTTCATGTTCAGGCTTTGTCACTAGCTTATCCTGTGATCTTGAGAAAGTCACCAAACTCACTGGGAATCTGCCTCCTCCTCTGTAAAATGGAGATGCTAATAACCGTGCTTCCCTCCCAGATCAGTGAGAGGAACAAACTGGCCCCACAGACGGGGTTAACCTCCAACTAGTCCATCACTGCCTGCACATGAAAAGTTCACAACTGGATGTCCAAAGTGCTCCTTTAATTTAAACCATAGAGGGTTGACCTCTTATGGGCATAACTCTAGACAACAAAAATAGTCAGAAAAGGGTGAGAGGTTATTGGCTTCCTCCCCCAACAGCCTGACCATTAATGGAATTGAACACAGGCAGAATCTCTCATCCTCACACTTGCTCTTCTGAGCCTGCGAGACCCAGGAAGTGACGCCCATTGAAGACACTAATTCTGGTTATTTTTTTTTTGGGGGGGGGGTTGAGGTGGGGGTTGGCCCAGTGGTTTTAAATACTTATTTAATCTTATGTTTCTTAGTTTGGGACTGAACCTTCTTTGAAAACTCCAATTAAATTTACTACTCTCTCCACTCTCGAAGCAGATTTGTCTTTGGATAACCTTGAATAAGAGTGGCAAACAAAGACGTATTCAAAAGCTCTGCTTTATTTTACAAAGCAATGGCCCCTGGTGGGACAGTAGCCTTGACTTTTATTTGAATCTGTGTCTCTAGGCACAGAGGGAACGTGCACCCAGAAATGTGCTTTCCCAGCATGCTTTGCTGCAGGGTCATGCCCTTTTGGTTATTAGTCATTCTTAACTCATAAGATCAAAACTAGAACTACATAAAAGCTAAAAATGGGTGATTTGTCACCCAGCAAGAACCAATAAAATGTAACCACATGGAAAGATGAGTTAAGCCAAGCCCATCTTTCTCTTAAAGATAATTCCCTCTGATGTCTCACAAGTTACCATGTTTGTTTTCCTACAAATCCTTTCTGACCCAGAGAGGCAAGCCCTGCCCTTCATTCCTCCTTTACGAGCCCACTGGGCTCTTTCCACACAGGAAAATATTGCATTTTTTTTCTGTGTGTTGTGAAGAATTGTACTTTCTAATCTGGCAGGTGCCACGAATCTGAGTGGCCTGGGCCTGGCGCTGCTTACCTGCAGCTGCCCACACATAGCCAGCATATCTGATAAAAATGTCCGTCTTCTTTCTAGTCCCTGGCCCCTAACAAGACTTCTCAGATGACTTCTAGTACAACAGCATGCTGAAGTATGGTTTCCTGAGAGTTGGCCTTTTACAGAAGATAAAACCCAGTCCTGGTTCATCTTTTCAAAAGATTGTCTCCCCCTGACTGGTGTAGCTCAGTTGGTTGAATGTTGTTCTGCATAACAAAAGGTCCCTGGTTTGATTCCTGGTCAGGTCACATGCCTGGGGTCCAGGTGTGGTCCCCAGTCAGGGTGTACATGAGAGGCAACAGACCAATGTTTCTCACATCAGTGTTTCTTTCTCTCCCTCTCCTTCCCCTTCCCTTCCCTCTCTCTAACAATAAATAAATAAAGTATTTAAAAAGACTACCTCAACTTCCCCAGCTATTATTGGTCTTTACCATGGGAACCACGATCCATTTATGGACTTTAACTCTAGCTATTTTATCTTCCATTTTACTTAATAATATTAACACAAATAATAACACAAAATAAAACAAAGTGATTAACACTAACACTAAACAATATGTTAAATAAACTAATAATAAATGCATGTTTCCATTAGTAATAGCCCTGATACACATACTATTAAAAATTATAACACAACATTAATAAGAATAGCAATGTAACATGCTGAAAGCTTACTCTGTATCAGAGACTGTGCTGCACATTTCTCTTTCACGATCTGTAGGAGTGGATCTTATTTATAACCTTCATTTTACACAATAAAGAAACTAAGGTTACAAAGGTTAAATAACTTGCTTCTCTCATACTGCTCATAAAAGCCAGGACCAGGGTGAAAGCCCAGAGCTGATGGAGAAGACTGCGCATTTAACCACTCTGCTCCTCTTGTCCTCTCCATAGTCAGTTAAAACCATACGTGAGATCAGGGTGGGGTTTGGTCCTCTGTCTGTACAGAAGAATCAACATAAGGGAAGATTTGAGTTGAACCTACAGCCTCCAATTCTACCGGGTTTGACTGTCTTCACTCTTACCAATGCACACCTGAATCATCCTGCTGTGAACAGTCCAGGCTCAATGAATCAATATCTAGACACCTTCTGACACAAATACATGACGTGCCGTTATTATACATATAAAGAAAATGAAAGGGCTTGGGATGCATGACTGTTTCAATCTCACCCTTGTTTGTTAATCTAGGAATTAAAGGAAGGAAGAAAGAGGATAGACGGAGGGAATGAGGAAGGGGGGGGCGGAGAGCAATTATTTGTATTAATTAACATTGATTGAATTGCACTGGTTAGTGAATGCACTAAAAGGTCTGCATATGTAATCTCATTTAATTCTTTCCACAACCCTAACACAAATGAGGAAGATGACTCCTGCTGAGGTTAAGAAATTTCTCCAGCTGATATGGCTGGTAAGTTGTAGAGATGGGACTCAGACCCAGAGCTGGGTGCTCAGGGGAACTACATGTTTTACCACAAGGTTATAACACCTCACAGGGGGCAGGCACTGTGCTAGGCAGTTCTCATTACACCATGCACACTACTGCAGCACTTAATACAGTGTGTAGTAAGTGTTTCTTTCTGCCTTCAACCCTCATTCATTCTGACTCTTTAGCGTGATGTATAAGGGTCCATCCAATGTGTTTTTCACCTATGTCTCCAGTCTTGGCTCCTACCATCTACCCCTCTCATTCTATCATCTGCCATGTTGAACACCTTACAGACTAGCTCACCTTTGGCTCATTGTCACATGTTTTATCTTTTTGGAGTACCTCTCCCTTCCCATTCACTTAGCTCATTCCTTCTGTGCTTTCAAGATTGGGCCAAGGAGTTGCCTCATCCAGAAATCTTCCCCTGGGATGCTCTAAGCTTAGCTTAGCTGCCCCTTTTGTGTACTTTCTCCACATCCTGAGGTTCTCTCCAGCACAGCACTCACTGCACCACACCGTGCTTGGGGGGTGGACTGTCTCTTCCACCCCTCAGACTTTGGAGCACTTGAGTACAGAGACTGTATCCTATCCCATACTGTATTCCCACCATTGTACCCAGTGTCTAGTGCACAGTACACATTCTAAAAATATTTCTGAAATGAACGAATTGCCATACGACTTGCTGGATGGATAGTTGGATGAAACAATTTTGCAACAAGTTGCTGCAGATGCTAAAGCTTAGGCAATGTAATAAGCCACCACCTCTGACAGCCCTAACGACCACAGAGAGGAAAACAATAATGAGCAAGAGCAGTGAGGAAACAAGAGGAGCACATTCTAGAGAACCAGCAAAGAAACATTAACCTTGCATCTCCTCAAGTCCAGTCTTTGTATTTCACCGATAGAGAAACAGGGCCACAGAGAAGAGGAGTGTTCAGACAACAAGTTGTAATAGAGGGGAGACTAGAACCAGCTGTCCCGACTTCCAGCTCCATGTTCTCTGCCTTCTCCTTGTCTTGGGATGCGTGGCATGGAAGGCTCCCCACATGAAATATGTGTTCTAATGAGGAGCCTGGGGTTGACAAAATGCCTCTTAATGAGAGGAAGTGTGTGGGGTGCAAAAGCCAGCAGAGTTTGGCCAATAAAAGGCAGCGATGAGAGCTGCAGTTGGAGTTAGACTAGGGTGACAGGAAGTGCATCTAATTCCCTGGACAAGGAGTGAGACGTGGAAGCTCACCAAATAGATGGTGCAACATCACAAGATGCCCAGAACTCTGGGTGAGATCCCTGATGATTTGTGGTTGTTACACATATATGTAATTTCTGATGTGCATAAGGAGATGTGTGAAGTTAACAAGGATAGTTTGGTGCCAGGAAGTTCAATGAGCTGGGTTTGAAAACAGTGATCTCTGAGGTACATGTCTGGTAACAATGCGATCCCTCCAGTCTAGACCCAGGTCTCAAGACTGGTACCCAAGGAATGCTACACAACAAGTAGTTATGCACAGTTGCATTGTAACAGGACTTCCTCCCTGAAGAATGAAAAATGATCTTAGTATCTATAAATCAGATCTATGTCACTTTGCTGTTTAAGATCTTTCATCTGCCACAATTGAATAAAACTTGAACTCCTCCCAGTGGTTTGCAAGGCCCTTAGTGATCTGACCCTGATGATCTTCCTATTCCTCTGCTTTCCTCCTTCCTCACTAGGCTCAAGCTACTGGCCTGGTTTCCTTTTCCCCAAGTCCCCAATTCTTTCTTGCCTCTGGACTTTTTTATTCACTGTTCTAGCAACCTAGAATATTCTTCTACCTAATTATTCACAAAACTGATTGCTTTTCATGTCTAAGATCAAATGCTAAGCATCTCCCTGTCACCCTTCCCCAATGGGTTACCCCCTGCATGTTCCTTGTGATATTCTTCATCATCTGAACTCACTGTACCTAAGCCAAGGTGAGACCCCAGAGGGCAGGGGCCTTACCAGTCTGGTTCACCACGTGATCTCCTGATTTCCTGAAGAGCATCTGTCATCTGGAATGTTATCCACTTTATGTCTTCATTTTGGTTAGTGAATAAATTAACACATTTTAAAAGTAGAGGCCTGCTGAGTGTCTACTATGTGCAAAACATTGTGATAGGTACCCTGGGGAGCAAAGAAAGGAATTCATCACTGAATCTGCTAAGAAGGTTCATAGACTTATAGAGAAGGTGATTCTAGTAATTGATAATAAACAAATATAACCTCAGGGCAATTTAGAGAGCAGTAAGTAAAATGATGTGGGTGGTGATAACATGAGAGAGGTTGACTGCACATAGGAGGTAGGATTTTCCCAAAGACAGAAGGAAGATGGCAGGGTTACCTGCTTGCCTGTCAGATCTGGAAGGACAGGAGCACAGACTGTGTGGTTCATTGTTTTATTTCCAGGGTTAAAGAAGGTGCCTGGCACATAACAGGGCTTTGATGAATATATGTTGAGTGAACAAACAAATACATAAATGGGCTTATTGCAATAACCATTTCTATGATATATTGAAATATGGTTGTGTCCACTTAATGGGAAAAACAGTCTTGCTTTCGTTTCTGTTAAAGCAAGAAAGCACCCTCTTTCACTTACACCCACTCAAATTCCAGGCTTATTATTTTGGCAATGAATTAGCATTGACGGAGAAGTCAGCACTCACCCGTCCATGGTCTATCACCAAAGAAGACATGGGCGCTAAACTCCCTGTGTGAGGCGGGACCTACTGTGCTCGGATCTGACTGTGACTATAACAAAAAAATGAGAATACCCACATGAGAGGAGTATTGGTGAAGGCGAAGGAAAGCCTTTACCATCCGCATTCCATGGTTAATTTTTAACAGCTTCACTGAGGTTTATTTTTACATACCATAAAACTGACCAATTTCAAGTAAAACAATCAGTGGTCTGTAGTAAATTTATAAAGTTGTGCAACCATCACACCATGATATTTCAGAACAGGCCCATCACTCCAAGAATATCTCTCATGACCACTGCAGTCTCTCCCCACACCCACCCCCAGCCTCAGGCAACTGCTTCTCAGCTCTCTGTAGATTTGCCATCTCTGGACATTTCATATAAATGGAATAATACAAGCCCGCATCACTAATTTCTATGTCAAAATTTTGTCACTCTGTGTTATCTGGGGGAGGGGGGAGAATTTAAGCATAATCTTTTTATTCCATGTGACTCAGTCTCCTCATCTATAAAATGGAGTTTGCCGTACTCCCACAGATGACTAAGTTATTTAGTGCAATACCTGGTAAGTGCTCCATGCTCCATAAACCATAGCTGTTGTTTTATTATTAGTAGCAGTATTACCCAGCAAAGTTCAGCAAAGCTGGAGTAAAGAAATTAGAAAAAGAAATCCATGGAAACTCTCACAAATGACACATTAAAGGAGAGGGAATATTTCCATTTAGATTTCAGCAGGAGAAGAAACTTCTTTCTGCTCCAAGGCTTTCTGCTCACATTTGTTTTGGGGGATAGGATGTGGATAGATGGGAGCAGCCATCTCATTCACCGCTGATTTACTGCCAAAGAAATGATTCTGGAGTCTGAGCAGATGTGAGTCGACAGAGAGGGTGTTTTTCTGTTTCACTAGAAATGAAAGAAGACCTTTAATATGAGAGCCAAGTGACAAGGACAGGGAGCTGGTATTTCCATTAAGCAGACATAGTAGTGTTTTCATGTGTGACTATGGCTTATCCATTAGCAGAAAGGTTAAAAATATCCATTTCTGTATTAAAACCCTTGTGGAAGTAAAGGATTTCTTTTCTTTTCTGAAGGAAATTATTTCTTCCTCTTTTCAAGCTAAAGGGAGAAAATATATAGTCCCTGGTTTAGAGTCAAGTGCCAAGGTTCTGGTGCTGGCCCCATTGCTGAGTAACTCAGTTCTCCTCTCTGGGCCTCAGTTTACCTTACCTGTACAAAGGAGAGGTTGGGCCTCAGAAACATTTCTTTACGGTAGGACTGTGGTTCTAAGGCTTTGGGGTTCTGAAAATGGACATACAGCTGACAACAGATGGAGAAGAGCACAGAGCTCCCAACTTCCCTGCAATGTTGTGCATGTTCCGGACCAAAGGTTCGTGTTGGGTGGAACTTAAACTTTCTCATAAATCACAGAATATTTATGGTTTCTTTGGTTTAAATTAGGCGTGAGCAAACTCTGGCCTTTGGGCCAAATCCAGCCACGTCCTTTTTTTTTTTTTTTTTTTTTTTTTTTTGGTAAATAACGCTTCATTGGAACACAAGCACATCTGTTTGTTTACATATAGTCTATGGCACAACTTGAAATATTTACTCTCTAGCCCTTTGCAGAAAACCATCATCTGATAGGTTTCATGAACTACTCTAAATAAAATTTAAAACTAAGTTCAGTATATATTTAAGCAGTTTCAGAAAGCCCTGAGTTGTGGCTAATATGAGTGCACTATAGTTTCAAAGGTAGTAAAAAAAAGTGTAAGAAATAAGAGCCAGTAAAATGAGGATGATGATGATGATGATGATGATGACACTGAGTGCTTAAGAAAAGAAAATAATAACCTACATACTTTATACTAATGTGTTTAATTCTCATCATGGTTATTGTAACTTTATAATGAGGAAAATAAGGCAACGGAGCTAAGACCAAGGCCATAATGCTAGTAAGTCATGACTTGGGATATGGGACTTTTTGGCCTTCTGTAACTTTTCTAATACGAATTGGGAGACAGCAAGCAGAGAAGAAAAGGGGCTGTATACAATCTTTTATGACAAAGGAAAGGGGACCCAGCCCCCTGACTCCATGACCAGAATTCCATACACTAGTGTGTCTGCTAATGACTGGGAGATTTATATCCCTAACTATTTATTCTATAAATTCTATAACCAATTTCAGGCTATTAGTTCTAAGAAGAGTCATGTCTTCTATTTCTTTTCCTAGAGCCATGGCATATGATAGGCAGACAATAAATGCCTGGTGATAATGATAGCAGACATTTACTGATATAACATGATGTTTCAAGAAATTATTTTAGCACTGTGCATGGATTACCATAGAATCTACAGCTATTGGGTCCTTGAAACAGTCTTGTATTTTAGGCACTCTCCTTCTCTGTAAACATTATATATGAATGTTTAAAACAAGGAAATGGAGATTTAGAAGTTCGTTAATGTTTCCATGGTCTCATAGGTAGTGAGTGGCAAAGCTCGGAGGTGAACTTGGGCAAAAAACCCATGCTCTAAGACTTGGTCACTTGGTGTGGTTTACTGAGCAGCGAGTGTGAGATCACCTGGGAGCTGGTTAGGAATGCGGAATCTCAGGCCTCCGGAATCGTGATGTGCATGTTAACAAGGTCCTCAGGTGACTTGCATGCACATTAAAGTTTGAGAAACTTTGTTCTCAATCAGCATATTATATTTTAAGAAGTGATGAATGAGTGATTGCCTTCTATGCAATGACAGGAAACAAATTCATCAGATGAAAACTGGCCTCTGTTGGAAGGAATCACAGTTTCTATTCTATAAATCAAACCTATTCCTAAAGTGAATGATCTTTTTGCAGACTTTGCTGCCTCTGAAGGCTCCTAAAACCACTTCATGGCAAATGTCTAAGATCTATATGTATACTCTCAGCTGCATGATAAATACAGAAGCAAATGCTGCAAGACTGAGTAATAGAGCAAATCCAGGTGGGGCTTTGCTTGTAACATAACCACTGTGCGTATTTGGGCAAAGAGAAAAGTTCTGTCTGCTCAGTAGTCTGTGAGTTACTATTTCCCCAAAATCTAGGTTTTTCCCAATTCCTTTATTGTGAATAAATATGTAAACTTAGGCAATAGACACTTTGCCCTAGAAAATGCCTTTGAATTTTTAGATATGTTCAGAGACAGCAGGGGCTATGTGGACTCATTCAAGGTGACAGGTTATTTTGTGTTTGGTTATTAATTTTTTCAGATTTTATAATAAACATTTTCACCCAATAATCAAACTAAGTTTTGGGGACTCAATTATCTCTCTTCCCCGGGTATTGGAAATGCTCCCCGCTGCTTCAGGGACGTGAGAATCTTGGCATCTTCCTTCCACCTCAGTTGGAAGGTGCAAAGAGCAAGTATCTCCCTGTTTTGTAACCATATCCTTTGGGTTCTGCATTGATTGAAAGGACTCTGACTCCCACTTCTCTTCATGGTCAGATGGTGACACCCACCATTGTTGGGTCTTGATGAAGGTTATTTTCCTTCATTACACTGATGTGCATAGACCCTCCAACCTAGTGGTCCCCCAACATGCATGAGGATGCATGAGAATTTATAAGCTCACAAGGGATTGTTGTGAGCTTATAAATCTTTAGATCCCATCCCCCAATGGTCGAATTGGGTCAGTCCCAATTAAGGATAAGACTTAGATATGAGTATCTTAAGATGTTTTCCAAGTGACTTTAATCCACATGTCTCAGAACTATAATCCGATGTCTCTCTCCAGTGATTCTTTGTATTTCTTTGATACAATGTTCAACTCCCTGGCAAACACGAGCCCCCAAATAGGTTATGCCCAAATATGAAGTGATGTCTTAGCACCTGAGGAAATATCCCACAGTGTGCTTGTGCCCTGGAATGTCAAACTGGGCTCATACTGAAAGGGGGAAACACCCCACAGAGGCAGAGCCAAAACTTGAGAAGCTTTGCCTTGGGCTGCAGTGGTGACAAGTTCAATGTAGCCACTGGAGTCTGGGGCCACAACCTTGCTGCAACGCTGGGCAGCACACCCAGAGCAGGTTGTGCCATGCCTTTGTCAGAGACTTTGCTCAGCATACTCTGCTTTTACTGAAATAGCAGCAGATTCCACTCAGTTGGTTTTACCTTGACTTGTTGCCATGGACAATTGGATTTGGTTGGATTCCTTTTCACTTACCGCGGAAGCTGCTCTACCGGTGCTATTGCTCATAGTTGACAATGGTACTAACCTCTCCATGACTGTCTGTCTCATCCCCACAACCTACCTCTTTTGCAGTGGGATGGTAGCAGATCCATTTATTTATTGCGTAAATGCAGACCTCAGGTCAAGCGAATATCTTACCACTCATTCTAATGCCTGGGCTGCATTCACTTTTATTTTTGTCTTCCCCACATGCAAAATCCTTCCCGTCCTAATAAAAATAAGATAATTTGAGGAGAGTTCACTTATGGTTATTCCCACAGTTCAAATTCACCAAAGCAAGCAGTCTACCAAGTTTTAGATGCAGATAATTGCACTGACATAAAAATTAATTTTTACTAATAATATTAATAGATGCTATCAATTATTCAGTATCAATAAATTATACTAAACAGTGTTCACATGTTATATGATTAAATTTTACAGCAATCTGTCTAATCCATATATTATTCTCATTCAAGTTGAAATTAAGGGGTTACTGTTATAAATTAATTGACAAAGTCAAAGTTTGAACCCAGGGCCATCAGAGACCAGATGCTGGGTGTTCTATCGCCTCTTTGCCTTTCCCAGGGGGGAACAATGTGACATCAGAATTTGATGTGGATTTCAAGTTTCCATTGGGACTAGCAGCAGAGTAGACCTTGGCTCACTGGATATGCTATAACAATCTCCTCCCCTCTCTGGGTCCCAGAAGGTTATTCTGGGTGACCGCCAAACCCCTCACAGCCCTAATATTGTATAAGTAATCTTTAATTTAACTCTAGGGTCAGTACTGGAAAGGTTTGATAGTTTCTGGGTTTTTCATGCCTTTAGCAAAGGATAAAGTTCTGCTATGACTAATGAGCCTACATATTTTCCAAACTGAGAAAATTTGAGAACAAAGAAAAGATGCTATTAATAATTATGCCTGGATATTACCCAGAAGCCATGACTGTCCTGGGAAAACCAAGAAGTGTGTTCATCATCGCTATGATCTGCTTCTTTCTCTAATTCACAGCTACTAGCGGAATGCGTTCAATAAAAGATGGCGTCTCTAGAGAAAAGATAAGCATGAGGGTAGCACAAAGAGCCTCTTACATGGGCCAGAGGTAGCATTACTGCCAGGTCCAGATGGGAGGGCTGCAGAAAAGACATGTGGCAATAAGAAAGGATGCATGTAGAGGAGTGTAAGTAAAAAACTCCTAACTTCCCCCTGGAAGTAAGGTGGATCCTGGACCATAAAGTCTCTACATATTGTGATAAAACACCCCTGAGCAGGATTTGTTAGGCTTCTTGTAACTCTATCCTCTGAGCACACACTCTGCAGGGCTGTCAAATTTGTCAGCTATGAGCAGGTCACATCTTATCTCAGACATAGAAGGTGACAGCTAACCCTATTCTAAACAGTCCCCCAAGCAATGCGGTCACACGGAACATGCCTCTACCAGATTCAGCAGCTGGAGCGCTATGGGCTTGATCATTAACTGTGGCTTATGAAATGCTCTCCCGACCTTTCTGTATGTAAGGTGACAGCTCCTTGTTTTGAGAAAATGTGAATTCTAAGGAGAAAGGATACATACTCTGATGCTGTCTGCATCTGTCTCCTTCTCTCAGCCATATTTTAAAGAATTAAGCATATATATTAAAACAATAAAGTGGGTCAAACCCTTCTTTAGGCCTTGGGAATTTAATGAGAAATGAGACCTGGTTTCTGCTTTTGAAGAAATCAATCCTTATTAAGCAAACAGATATACAGGAAATTCAATATATCACCCTTTTATAGAAGTTTATTCTGTGCCAGACATTATATATATACCTCATTTAATCTTCATACCAATGAAACAAAGTAGGTTTTATCATCCCAATTCATAGTGTCCTAACACACAAGCTATAAGTCGTAGAACTAAGGTCTCGACAAAAGTCTGTTTCATTCCACATTCACTCTTTACTTATGCTCTCCAATGGCTTCTCATCTTACTTAACGGGAAAAGCCAAAATCCCTACTATGACCTAAACACCCCTATTATTATTTGCCAGATGTATATGTACCACCCAATCAGGACACATGATAGGACTGTACTCCCTGATTCTTAATTTGAATCAACCCAAGTAATCAGTTCAACCCAATGAGTTACGTACATAAGTAATATGTGTAACTTCCAAGCTGCGTATAGCATTGTCAGTGTGAGACCCAGCAGGGATCTCTTTTTCTTCTTATGCCAAGGTCTCCAGCACTATTACAGACATGGTTGCTCCATCAGCCTGGGCCCTAGGGTGAGGATGCGGGAGCGGAGGCCCCCTAATGGCCCATGATGAACATCACACTTCTGGGAGAAATCATTGAGATCCCAGAGTTTTTGATTATGGCGTCATAACCTAGCCTCCTTTGATTGATCCAGATGCTTTTTTTTTTCACCTTAATATATCAAAATGTATCTTATATAGCTTACTTAATTATCACGGTGTGCCCTCTCACCCATAGTAAATTGTTAGCTCTGTGACAACCAAGAGTTTTGCCATTTTTGTTCACTAAGGTATTTCCCATGCCAAGAATAGTGCATGGCTCATGTAGAAGATCAATAAATCCTTGTTGAATTAATGTAAGAGCAAAGCTATCTCATTACCCCTATTGGTGTGAGAGAGTTAAAAGTTCAGGGTGCTATTAGAATGCAGAGAAGAAACTGATGCAAACTAAGGTTGAACCCATGTTTCCCTTGTCTGACCCAGTTCTTGGTGACTGCCTGCAGCATTATGGGAAATCAGTATATGATTGTGGAGCTGTTACAATAAAAAGCTTCCACTGTGGTTTTCATAACCAACTGGCTCACCATGCACACATGCATCAGTAATTGCTCAGCTCTCCTGCTGGTGGGCCCTTCATCCATCACCCTGAAGGTCTTAGTCATGCCTGAGTCATGCCCACTGACTCAGCTCCTTTCAGCTTTCCCCCAGGGACACGTCTCTTCTTTCTCTATGTTCACTCTCCTCTCCTTTAATTCATACCCCACTCAGGTGTGTCTTGGACATGGCAGCCAAAGTGACTCCTGCCTCCTTCAGGACAAAGCTGCTCTTTTGTCCCTATGTCCCTGCAGGTGTTTTCCCCAGATTTCAGCCTCAGGAACTTCTTACAGGCAAATAAGTATATCTGTCAGAAGATTCTAAAGGAGAAACATGCCCTTCTTGACAAAATACTGGTTTGTACTGAAAATAACACTGACTTCTGGTTACCTCTGAATGAATGTGCCTCTAACAGCTGTCCGTTTAGTTGCCTTTCTGACAGCTAAAACGCAAAATTCCAGATCAAAACTCATCTCTTTCTCCCCCTGAATTTCCTATTTTGGTGTCGACACCACTTCCAGGAATGAAAGATCTCTTTATCCAGCTTGCTGCCTTCACCTAAAGAAAGGAAGTTGAATGGCATTTGCAGCTGTCACCTCTGGATCTGAGAGCCGGGCTCCCAGAGAAACAGAGCAATAGGATATATATATATATATATATATCATGCTTGGGGGGCTAGTGAGTCTGAAATTTGTAGGGCAGGCCAGCAGGCTGGAAATGCAGTAAGAGCTGACACTGCAGTCTACAATCTACAGGGCAGGCCATGAAGGTGAAACTGAGGCAGGATTTATATGTTGGAGTCCTGAGGTACAATTCTTTCTCCTCTGGGAAACCTCAGTTTTGCTTCTAAGGCCTTTGACTGATTAGATGAGCCACATTATCAAGGGTAATATCCTCTGTTTAAAGTCACTGATTGTAAATGTTCATCTACAAAATACCTTCAACCAACAGCTAGACTGTTTGCCCAAAGAGCTAGGCACCCTGGCCTAGCCAAGTTGACATGTAAAATTAACCACCACATCTCTATATTCTTTAATCCACAGCAGACATTATTAATCAATCACTGCACTTGCCTGGGTAAGTTTAGATGAGGCTTTGAGATTCCTCTTCTCACAACACCGTTGCCAGCCATTACCAATGGATTGGCTTTGGCACCTGAGTTGGAACGCATCTCTGGCTTACACTTTGAAAAGCACTTCTAATCATTTTTCTCGCCTGCTGAAATGGCTCCTGTCATTGCTTAAGATTCCTCATGCAAAGCGTGTTTCACAAAACATCAATCATACAAGATAGTCTGTGAAAGAGATTCTGTGTGCAAAAAGGTTCATCATTGGCACCATGACTCTGTCCAAAAATGTCCAAGAACTCCTATCAAAACCATTACATTTTGACAACCCAGCTTTTCCAGAATTTATTTGACTACTCAAATTATTCTTAACATTAGACTCAATGAGGAGAATGTGTTTTGGGAAATGCTTATCACTCAAGGCCGTTCCGTATGGGATATCGCCTATTTTTCCAAGCCAAAATTCTTTGAAACAAGGTGTTCTTTGAACATCCTCTACTATCTACATCCTGCTTGTCCCTCAACTTGTTCAATTAAAGCATTTCCGCAAGATCTATGTCAGCCTCTTTTGCGGCAGAAACAATGCTATGTGCTCAGTGAGACTTCTGCTGTCCTGGGCACACAGAAAGAACGCATTTTCCAGCACCCTTCCCAGGTACTTTGGGCCATGTTATTGAGTCTGTCCACTGGAATATGACTGAAATGACGTAAGTCACTTCTAGGTCTGGTTCCACAACCTTCCACTCCATCCTGTGCTCACTCTCTCTATTCCCGGCTCACATGGGTAGACACAGAGGACCGTCAGAGGGTAGATCCCCATGATGCGAGAAGCCTGTATCTAGAGTCACCGCTTAGAACAGAGCACTACCTGGCCCTAAGAGAAATTGAGGAAGACATTGGTCTTATGTTAAGCCAATGATATTTGGGGGCTACATATCACAGCAACTGACATTAACTCTCCTCAATTCCATAAAGCCTAGTCTATGCCTTGGCTGGAATAGACGTTTTCTCTCTCAAGCTCCCGTGATACTTTGGCATACTCATAATGCTTATCACTTTCTCTCATTAGAATCATTTATGTTGCTGTTTTATCTCTATTCCTAGACTTTGAGCTTCTTGAAGGCAAGATTCATATCCATGTTATCTCTATATCCCCTGCCTCACTTGGAGAGTGAATAGTATGTGGTAATCATGGATGTTTGTGGAAGGAAAGATGACATGTAGGGTATTCACATTCTCACAGAAAATCTCATCGTAGTCAGACAAAGCTGCATGCTTTAAGGGAATTTAGGGCCTATAGCATTTTGTTGGGACTCTCTGTTGATATGCTGATCAAAAGTTCTCACACTCATCTTTATATAATTCTTCAGTACGTCATGGTGTAGAAAGCCAGACTGAAAAGTAGAAAATGCTCAGGTTTTGGAATTAGAGAATACTTGGCTGAATCCCAATTCATTCCTCTGACTGTGGACAAATGACTTTACGCTCCTAAGCCTCAGTTTCCTTGTCTTTAAATACAACAACAATCCCTACCTCACGGAACTGCAAGGTGGACTAAATGAAATCTTGAATGTGCAGTACCCACAGAGGCCCGGCAAATGGCAGCTCTCTCCGCCAGGGCAGTTGCTGCTGACATGTCAGCAGGGGCCATCCTGGCCCGGAGAAGCGTGCCAGACCCTGAAGGAAATTGGACGGCTTTTAAAGCACAGTTGATTAAATATGATTTTGCAGCTCCTGCTGAGAGACGAGCTGCAAGAGAACAGCTGTGTTGTTTTATTAGGGAATCAAGGATTGAGTGTCACATGAAGTCCTCTTAAAAAGGATCTAAAACTCGTTATTGACGCTACTGAGCAGTTTGTTTAGTAAATGAAATCCTGTCTCAAAGAGCTATGGCTAAATGGTGAGGTCCAAACAAAAAGTAAATAACACTTTTCTTTCCTCATTGATTCTGACAGATTAAAACACATGTATCAATGTGCCTGGGGCTTAAGTCTGACCTAATGCAACATTGATGCAACTCTCATTCTCAGGGGAAAAATGACCAATTAGTGCACAGAGTCGCCTAACCTTTGTGACATAAACATATTAGAAATGGGAGTCCCTAGCTGGCCATTTAAAATGGCAGAGAAACAATGTATTCCTGTAACTGCGGTCATTATTCATTTGGAAGTTGTTATGGGGAACAGACGGTGGATGAAATGGAGACATAACTTTTTGAGATCTGTTTTCCCTCTAGAAGTGTCAGGGAAATGTGGCAGAAAGGAGATTAAAGACACCTGGGTTCAAGTCCTGGTTTGTCCACTCTGCCATCTGAGGTAAACCCTACCCGCCCTCTGGGCCTCCGTTCCCCTGACGTAGGAAAGAGTCACGCTGGGCAAGCTCTAATCCCTCCTGCAATTGCACTAACTTTAACATCCTGGGATTCCCTTTCCTACATTTCTTGAGCTGATGGGGGGAAAGATGGGCTTAGAGGTGGCCTTTGGTCTAGAAGGAAAATAACGAGAACCTATGGTTCAGTTCTCCGTTGAAAGATAACTGTGGAATTTTAAGCAATCAAGTGGAACAAAAAGATGATGAGTTTTAGCTCACTGAACTTCCCTGTGTCCCTGAAAGTTGTTTTTCACAATTTCCTATATACACAAACACCATGGCAGGAAGGAGTCTGAACCAAACCCCACAAATCTTGTCTCCAAGGATGAGTGAGAGCCAGCGTGTACTGAGCGTACATGATGTGCAAGCACTATGCTAAGTGATTTATAGACTTTATTTCATTTTTCCTCACCACAGCTATAAGGAAGTACAAATAGTATTCTCATTTCACTAATCAGAGACAGGAAATCAGTTGCCCAAGTTCATGGAACTGGGGACCGTGCTAGAATGCAAAGCCAGCTACTTCGGTCGCTCTGACAGAGCAGCTATTCTCCTGTTACGCTTCCTGGTGTCCTTCCATTCATTCCTTCGAGAAGGGCTTGCCAAAGCCCTGCAGCTGGCCCGATGCCTGGGATCGATTCTGGGGTGAGACAGAGGGAAGGGTTCCCATTCTTCGAGAATTCGTCTTCCAGCTGAGCGTGGCAGTAAATAAACAAAATTATCAATAGAAATACTTGTGCATACAATAATAATAAATAATGTGCAGACAAGAATCTTAGCATAAATGTAAAGAGGGAGCAGTGGCTGATTTATATTGGGTGAAGATGTGACATTTAAGCTGAGACTTTCGGAAAAGTACCGGACCTCTCCAAACTTCACGCTTCCCATCAGCAATAATAGTATTTCGGAGAGAAGTAAATGGGACTGTGAGACTTAACAGCTTAGTATCCAGTAAAATTCTTGCAAATGCAAGAGTTTAATACCCAAGCAGTGACTCGCTATCCGAGGCCATTCTGCGCTTGAAAATTTAGCGTTCCTCAACCTGTGACTGAACCACAGTAATGCTAGTACAACTACCACCACCACCAACAACAAAAGTGTACTGAGTGCTTACGGTGTGCTAGGCAGTGTTCTCAATACTTTGCATGTATTAAATGATTCGATCCTCTCAACACCCTTAGGAAGAAAACACTATTATGAGTTTTACTTTAATAATGCTTAATCCAAGGCTCTTGGAGGTTAAGTCAGTTAGCCAACTTGACACAGATAGCAAGTAGTGGAGCTGGGCTTTGAACCCGGGTGCTCTGGATCCAGAGGCCATGTTCTTAACCATCATGCTTTGCTGCTTCATATATAACTGTCCTTGAACCCAGATCTCCAAAATCCCGCCAGAGTGAGTGAAGATGCTTGTGGACCCCATGTAGCCCATGCACTAACTAGTCGGTGCTGTTGACATGGGGATCTCAGTGTGGAAGGAAGGTAATCTCTCTGGAGGGCATGCACATCATTGCGTTTTCTCCCAGTGATGTGAGGTCCTCCGAGCACGCCTGGGCTCTAAGACTGTGCTTATAGGGGCGTCCAACCTTTTGGCATCTCTGGGCCACACTGGAAGAAGAGTCCTCTTGGGCCACACATTAAATACATTGTGACACATTATCACAAAAAATCTCATAATGATTTAAGTAAATTTACAATTTTGTGTTGGGCCACATTCACACCATCCTGGGCTGCATGCGGCCTGTGGGCCGCAGGTTGGACACCCCTGCATGAGAGGCACGTTGACAGTAGCAGTGAGTGCCCTGCCACCAGCGGAATTCAGATACAGGTTCGACACCCTTCTGTCAGGAGCCTTGCGAAGTGAACATTGGCCATTAACTAGAGCATTGGCACAAATCTCTCTTGGCTGCTAAAATTCCCCTCCCACAGAGATCGTGCAGCAGAGGGCTCCTCTGCCTTTCTGTGTCCATGGGCGAGGCAGGAGGCTGCCTAGGAAATAACACTGCAGTGCCTGCCGGCTGCCGAAGGCCACAGGCCACACATGTCTGTCGCTCTCAGCCTGGATGGTGCTGCTCCGCTGATTTGTGGCATAAAAGGCATCGGTGAGAATGGCGTTGTGATCTTCGGGAGGAGGTGATGCATTAATAACAAAGAACAGAGCTCCCAGCTCCTGCATCAGGTGTTTCCTGGCAGAATTAAACAGAGCACAAGACTTGCTGGGACGGTGAAAGGGGCGAGAGTGAGGTGAATGAAGGTCCAGACTGGAAGCCGAGGATAGAAATTAGGAAGCTGGAAGTTAAATATTTCAGAGTATTTATATTTTGCCTAAGGCTACTCTCGTACCTCTAAAAATATCCCTAAACCATAGGAAATGTTTTCAGATATAAATTATAATCCAGGGGAGGGAAAAAAAGCAGAGTCGGGAAGAAAAAAAAAGAAAGTTCCTTATAGACATTCCTGCCCATTCTAAAAGAAGGATCCTTGTATTCACAGTCCAAGAGGGTGGAGGAAAAAAAACAGCAGTTATATTTTCCACACATCCAGGAAAGAGTCCAATTTATAGACTCGGACATGTGGTCTCTGAACCTAGGTTCAGAACCAGGTTTTTATTTTCTTTTATCTGTGTCAGTTCACAAGTGTCCATCTGTGCAGGGCCATCAGAAAGAAAAATGAAAGTTGAAGTAGATTCCTGGGGCCCCAGGAGAAAGGGCGGGTTCAGCAGTTTGACAGGCTGAGCCGAGAGGCTCCTTTTCCCTGAAAAAAGGGTCGGACCAAAGGCGATCTGTGAAGAGCTGGCTTCATGAGGGGGCATGCATGAGCAGGCTCACAGAGTCCTGGAAGGGAAAAGAGGGACCCTGGGGCTGTAAGTTCCAACTCAGCACTGAGGTGGTGCTCAGCAGAAACTCGGGGTTCTGAACTTCCGTTCTGTGTGTAGGTTATTTCCACCAGAGGGATCGGCTTATCAGGTCTGCAGCATGAACCTGACTTACACCTGAAACACGAGAAACAGCACTATAGTGCGGTGAAAATAAATAAAACACATGGGTTCTAATTCCTCCTCTACTACTCAGTCAGGTTACTTCTACTTTGTGAGCCACCTACACCATCTATAAATGTAAAATAACCGTGCAAACTTTATTCTCATGGTGTTTGAATGAGATGATGTAAATAGCACACAATGCCTAATACAGTATAAACTTTGAGTTAATGCTACAATTATTAGTGTTGTTTTTGTAATACACATATAAATTTATATTTATATTGGTGGCTGGGAGAGATGTCTCTTGCAAATAGACATTCTCTCTTCTTTTGTACCTTCAAATCCAAATGGTAGAAGTAGTCTCTCTGAATAGATTAATTAGGGAATGTCACCTGTAGATCATCAGTCAGTGGCCGATGATCAATATCCACTTATGGCCCAATCAGAGGCACAAGGACAGCCTACAGAGGCTTCCATGAATTAAGACTCCGAACGTAACGTCCCAAAGAGAGGAGGCCTTAGATTGATTTGTCCAAGTCATCATCTGAACCAACAACATACCTAACAAAAAATCTTGACAGCAACCCCAAGCATACCTGGACTCTCTACGTAGCTTGGGACCTAATCAGTAATGTGAAATCAAAGGTAAAATAAATATTCCAAATGCAGCAGTCACCGTTAGCTATTGGACATCTTTATCATAGATTTTTAATGCTGTATCAATGCCAATTTGCCCTGCCCTTTTACTTCCATAAGGCAAATCAAAGTCTAGAGGAAGAAGTGACTTTGGAGAGTCATACAACAATTTCTTCTTTATTACCCAACCCACTGTCAGCTTCAAGGCGAAATTCTGAATTTCCTCCGTACGGACCTTCTTGCATGGAAATAATGTTCATGTCCTCTGCCTTGTGGCCCCATCGTTCTCAGTATTTGTGCTATTCACTTGGGACTTAATTATATTTACTCACTTTATGCAGAGAAGTATTCTTGAACACTTGCAAGATTCTATGTACAGAGACTAATAAGAAAGACACTATTCTTACCTTTAAGGAGTTCACAGTCTAGATCATGGCTGTCCAAATGAAACAATGGCAGCCACAAACCTCATTTTAAATTCTCAAGAAGACACTTTTAAAAAGGTGAGGAAAAAAGATGAAATTAATTTTAATATTTTTACTTTACCCAATGCACCCCAAATATTTTCATTTCAGTATGAAATTATAATATGTTTATTAATAAGACATGTTACATTGTTCTTTACACCAAGACTCTCAAGTGTGTGATTTTCACACTTCTACCACATCAGTTTGAACCACTGCATTTTAAGTCTCAAGATCCACATGCTGTTTGTGGCTGCCATATTGGAGAGCTCAAGTCTAGACGTAAAATAAACAAGCAAATCCCTAAACACAGATATAGGTAGGTAAATGGAGGGTTTGAAGAGGACAGATTATGGGTCTCTAACCTGGAGTCATGTGTGTGCATGTGTGTGTGTTGGTATCTGCTTGCAGGTACCTGACTGCATGCCGTGGAGTTAAGTGAGAGAGGAGTTCATTAGAGAGTTAGGTAAGAGAGATGAGTTCATTGGAAAACAGTTCTCAAAGTTTTATTATTTTAATAATATTTTTATTGAGCTATAACTCACATACTATCAAATTCTCTCTTCTCAAAATTTTAATACTTCATCTAAATCATAAAGGGTGATATCTTTTTTTTTTTTTTTTTTTGGACAAGTCGGGGGCGTGATTCCAGGCTGAAGGAATAGTATTTGCAAAAGCTGATGTGTGTGATTTAGTATGGCATCTAACAGAAAATTAAATCTTTTTGTTGCTGTCGTTGGGTGGTAAAATGGGAGCTTGAGAGGCAGCAGGAGATGGCGCAAGAGGAGGCTTTGCACTTCTTCTGAGGCAGAGGAACTTTGACACGAAGGCAATGAAAACCCATTAAAATTGTTTGGTTGTGAAAGTGCTAAGAGATTGAGACCATTGGAGGAACTGGGGGAGGCAAGCTCCACTGCAGGAGGGCTTACTACTGACGGCTTCATTTATTTTGAGAAAGGAGCTACTATTCGGTCTGGTATTTTAACAAATGGTACATTCCTGTGTTGTATCAAATAGTGTGGCGGTCTCCCAAGGGAAATGAGCATTTTATTATGTCTTTTTGTACAACGTTCTTGGTTCCTCTAATTCCTTTAGATGTTTTTCAGCTCTAATCCGTACTGTGACCAGAACAAGAAAGCCTTAATTCATACCATCTTCTGAGGACAAAAGAAAAGCAAGTTTGTAATTTAATAAATACCGTCAAAGCTGACCTTTAAGATGAACATCAAATATCTTGTAGCGTAAAATTTAGTCCTAGAAGCTTGCCAGGGACATTGGATAATATGATACCTTGATTGGTCTGCACATGAAGCCCTAGACATCCAACTTCAAAATGCATGGCCCACGTCTTTCCATAAAAGATAAATTGTGGAGTCCTTCCTTCTAAGGTGCTAAGATCATTAGAATGATGGCTCGTACAAAACTGTGGCTCAAGAGCTGGGCTCAATATAGGGGAGCAAGCTTCTAAAATGATGAATTATATGAAAAGGAACTCGGGACCGGCCAGATGGAAGCTGTCGCCTAATGCTATTATCGTTGTGGAGGAGCTGCCTAAAGGGAGACATGCCGTGAGCAAATCATGGAAAACTTAAACCAGAGTCAAAGCCCAGCTCCAGTCTTGATAAATAGCGAAACAATATGTCCCTTGGATACTAAGCCCAGTAAACAAACAGCACAAACATGCATGTCTAAAGTGCACGTGTGCACCTCTAACACACTCTTGTCCTGCCTCGGTTTTAACTTAGTGTTTCAAATAATCAGAGGAATTAGCTAAGTTGTTTGGGTAATCCCTTGAATAGTTTGGTTCTCGTCATGACTAGCTGAAATTTCTCTTGTTTTTCTCTGGGTTCTTAAGAAGATAGCAAGGCACTGAGTGGTACTCACGCCTGCTTTGTGTTTATCCGTTTGGCAAATTTAGACAAGGCACTTTCTCTCCCAAAGCATCAATTTATCTGGGCAATAAAACATTCACACTTTAATATTCCCTTAGGTTCTAAAAATAATGTCCAGATAGTTATGGGTCAGATGATCCAATCAGGCTAAGAGACCTCAGATTTATTTGATCTAATAGATGAAAAGTTCGGTCTTTTTTTTACTGTATTTTTTTCATTACCATTTATCCCCCTTCTACCTCCTCCACCTGCCATCACCACACCTTTGTCCATGTCCATGAGTCCTTTTTCCTTTTTGTTCTATCCCTCCACCCCCAACCCCTCCCCTTGTAAATGTTGATTGGATTTACAGAATGTTGCTTCAAGATAATGACATTTGAACTTAGACTCTCTCCTCCTGGAAAGAATGGCAGTGTAAAGCTTAGTTTGTTGTTTACCTTCTTTTTGGAGAACTGCCATCCTTAGCTGTGCGTTGTATGTAAAATCCACTCACCCTCGGTTCCAAAAGCAGGCCTTGACTGCAATATGCTAATCAATAAAGCTCATCTACTGGCCTTGTGGTCAACTTAGAAATGGGCATGTGACTCAGATTAAGCCAATGAGATGCAAGGAGGCCCAGGCCAAGGACTTCTGGGAATGAAGCTTTCTCGAACTTTACAGGGAGCTAATAAGAGTCAAGTTCTTTTTATCCCTGCTTATGAATAAACATGCAGGCCCAGATCACCTGGCCACTACCTTATACCCATCTTATTTTCTAAGATAATAACGGATAGGTAGAAAGCATAGAAAAGAACCAGACAGCAAACAGGCCACTGGTCATCACTTTGAATCACAGGAATAAGCTTTATAGAAAGTCTGCCCTACCTCTCAGCTTTTGGATACTAACATCAACAAATTCCCTTAATTATCTAAACAAGTTACATTTATTTCTGTTACATACAACCAAACAGTCCAATGAGTCCAGTAATGGGGACAACCTCATACCTGAATGTCCTTTTCTGCTTGTCAAGCCCCATGGCCCCAAATATCTTCTCTGTTAGGAAAATTTGTCTCATGGACAAATCCCAGACACTTCAGCAAGTCTCTTCACGTCAGACAGAGTCCTGTTTTTCTTTGTGTATAGAAGGCAATTCTTAGCTAGATAATAAAAAATGGTTATGCAATACCACAACTCCTTCCAGCTAAATCTGTGTGACTCAGCAGAGGCTTAAGCAAAACTGTGGTTTGTTTATTGGTAATTGTCTAACAATCTACACAAAATAGACTGTTTCTGATATGAGTATTGGGGGCTAAATGAGGTAATTTAAGATTTTTTTCCAAAAGACAACTTCCGTGAGACTTCAGCTATTGACCCTGTGCTGTATCAGGTCAGGGTTGCCAGATTCAGAGGCTTCCCATATGACATTTTGATTTTTTTTATTGTATGGCTAATTATTTTTGATACTATCAGAAAGCATTATGATTCAGTGCCCCGAAGCTGATAGCCTGGGTTTGAATTCCAGCTCTGCCACTTCTGGTGATGCATCCTCCCATGAACTCAGACTTGCTCCCTCTGTGTTCTGTTTTCTCCTTTGTAAAGTGAGAATGATAGAATTCCCCACCTCAAAGGGTCTTTGGATGACCTACAAGGCTGTCAAGAGTTTCCTTTGGTTTGCTTTTCCAACGTCAGGGCTGACGCCCAACCTTTTATACCAGCCTGCGTGCGCTCCTTGCCATTTCCTACGTGTGCCGTGCTCTTGCTGATCCCAGGTCTGTATATGCCACTACCTCTGGCTGAGATGCTCGTCTGCCTGGCTGATGTTTACGTGTCCTTCAGGCCTCAGACAGCCCAGCCTCTGTGCTCTGCTTCCCAAAAAGAGGTGGGAGCCTTACATTATCATCCTTCCCTGCCCTAGAGCCACCATCCCATCTGCTGTCTATTGAAATGTCCTGCCTCCTTATCTGATTCTCCACTAGAAGATAGTGTTCATGAAAGCAGGAGTGATCCTTTGTTCATATCTAAATCCTCAGCACTTAGCATAGTGCTTCATCCACAGTGCCAGCTCAAAAAACATTTGATTAGTACGTGAATCAGCTCTGGGATCTTTGAACCAGTGAAGGTGGGGTTGAGAGGAAAGGAAGATACTGTTGGAGTCACCAGCTACCTCTGGTCACAGAGGCTGGAGAGAACCTAAGAGATAAGAAGTTTCCAGGGAATCCCAGTAATCAGTTCGTTTAAACTAAATCCCTGATGTTTGAGTGCCTGACTTAACACCACAGTTCTCTTAACTATAACTTCCTAAAATCCCATGTGTTCAATCACAAACTCAAGAAAAAAGTCTTGGCTTAGGGTGTCCTAATTTAATAATCTGTCTCTCTGACCAAATTCCATACCAATGAAAAAAAGTGGAAACTTGGGGGAAAAATTTAGTCTTCGGGGAGACAAGTTGAAAGAATGAGTAAAATGTTCCAAATTTCCATGAGTTGTGTAGCGCTTTTTTAGGTATTTATTGGAAACAAACCTCTCCAACTTAATTGGTTTAGAAAAGTCACAATCTGAATAGCAAACTAGCCTGCATACATCACAAAATTTCATTTTCTTCTGGCTTCAGTGAAGTATATCAACAAAACTTAACTGAACATTTACTATGTACCCAAGAAATAACATCATTGAGTACTTTATTCTATACACTAAATGCCTTTCATAATTTATCTAATTCTTCCCTTACAACAATTCTATGAAGGAAGTACCATTTTTTATCATTTTACTAAAGAGAAAAATGAGGTAGAATGAGATTTAGTAGCTTAGATATGGGACTCAGGCCTGGGCATTACGGCTTCAGAGATGCCCTCCCAACCAGTTGGCCATGTTCCCTCACTTTCATACATATCATATCATTTAACTCCCATAACTACCCTAGTAGATGGCTACTTTTATTTTCATTTTATAACTAAAGAAATCACAACTTACCAAAGAAGATTGATAGATTGCAAGTAAGCATATGAAAAATGATCCACCTCATATGCCATCAGGGAAATGTAAAATAAAACAACAAAGTATGACTATACACCTATTAGAATGGCCCAAATCCAGAACACGGTAACACCAAATGTTGGCAAGGATGTGGAGCAGCAGGAACTCTCATTCATTACTGGTGGGAATGCAAAATGGTACAGTCACTTTGCAAGAACACCTCACAGTTTGTCACAAAACTAAACATACTCTTACTGTATGATCCAGCAATCATGATATAGCGAGGTATGATCAGATCACTGGGGAGAAGTGGGAAGGGGCCATAGGAGGAGTTTGCCAAGGCTATGGTAAGCAGTCTAGGACAGGATTGGCTGGGAAGCTAAATGACTCCAGAGCTCATGGAATTATGGGTGAGAAGATTTGAAATAAAAGAAGTACACTCTCAGGCTCTCAGAAGGGCATGGTCTCTCTCTCCCCCCCCCACTCCTTCCCCTTTCCCCTCTCCCCTCTCTCTCCACCCCCTCTCTCTCTTCCCCTCTCTCCCCCCTTTCCCCTCTCTCCCTCCCTCTGTCCCTCCTTGAGGATGCCTGGATGATTGTGCTGCAGCTGCCTGCATTTTCCAATGCATGGTATTTTGGATGGGAAGGAACTCCAGGTACAGCCTAGGTTTGGGTTGGCCTGGCAGAGTGTTGGGAACCACCCTGCCTGGTTTCAGAAGCTGTAACCTCCCCCCCTCTCCCCATGGCTAAGGCTGAGTGAGTGACCTTCAGACTGTAAGCCACTAAGGAGACAAAACTTATCTCCCTGGCAGGAGCGCCACTTCTACTTCATCCATAACTGGCCCCCAATGCTTGGTTGGTTAGCAAATGACGGGTAAGATTCCCTCAAGGGAGGGATCACCTAAGACAGGCACGATCACGTGAGAGGCCCTCAAGGAAGGACTTGGGGGCTATAGCAAAAGGGGGTGATGGACCCTTGCCCTTCGGCTTTGACATAGCCTGAGTCCTCATTCTGTCTGTGAGAAGTCTCCTAATCTCTTGGCTGCCTTGCTTCCCCTGCCTGACTTAAGCCTGAAACAATGACAGAGGGTGGTGCAGCCCTATGGTGGAAAGGGTGGGTTCCCCGGGTGATCAGGCCTAAGAAAGAATATATAAAATCCTATGAAAACTGCTTTGCTAAGTATGCTGTCAATTAATGATAAGGGTCCAAGCAGGAAATGAGTTTGTTTCCCAAAGTTTTGTAGCTCTTTAGCTACCAGACCCTGACTCAGAATAAGTCTTAGTAGTTCTTTGTGTATTATCTATTGTTTGATCCTTACTGCCTGACAATGATTAATGAGCTTTACCTGTATTCCTGTGCAAAATGAACCTAATAAAAGCCCATCGAGGAAAATGCTCTAGGTCCTTCTCCTTTAAGAGAATGGCCACCTTTCCTCCATAAGCAGGTCATGTCTTGGTAGACTTATTCTCATCCGCAGCGGATGGGGGGGCTCTGCAGGGAAAGCTCCCCCACAGCAGAGGGCAGCGGGTTTATTCTTTGGGTGTTCTAGAGGGGACAAGCTCTGAGGCAGAAGCCTATCTGTCCTTCTCCCAAAACTGTGTAACTTTTGTGTCTTATGTTGTTTTGGTTTGTAAACTAACCCTATAGAAATAAGATAACTAAAAAACAAACAGGGAAAAAAAATGCTAGAAGAACTCAGGTGTTAGAGTTTAGCCTTAATTAATAGGTTTAAGTGATTAAAGTTCTAACTAAAGAATTAAAGAGTTTAGCCTCAATTGATAGGCTTAAGCAACTAATATATGTTATTAATCACTGTTATTCCAAAATTACAAACCTTTTGAATAAAGACCCTTTCCTTTATTACCAGGAATTCCAGTCTCTGGAATTTTGCCTAGAAGGTGGCAGTGGGCAGTGGGACCCCAGCTTGCTGTTTGGTAACAGCAATGGTGACGCTGGTGGGATCCTAGCTGCCTGTGGCTGGTTGACCCCCCAAGTGGGACTATGGGTTTCCCAGTCTCCGAGAATTCCCCTGCATGCCCATTGGGGGTGCCAGCCACCTAAACATGCCTGGCTGGTAAAAAGGAAATGGGTCTGGGAAAAGGCCATGAAACAAGGTCTAGGTGAGGACTGCTTTGGGGAAGCCATTGTGTGGGGACCATGGTTTGTGAGATTGGTTGGCAGATTTGCTTGTGAGTACTCTTTGAAATAATGGAGCTGTGGACACCAGTGCTCTGTGTGTGTTCTCAGGTTTCTTGGCACCCCATACACCTTCCTCAAATCAGGAGGAAATGCTTCAGCCCTGTACGGTCTTTGACTTAATCTCAGTCAATGCCGTGTCAGTCACCCACGGGTGCTATACAGTGTCTCATCACAGGAGTTAAGCAGGTCAACATTTTATTAAAAGAAAAAGAAACCTATGAGTACTTAAAAGTGGACTTTTAGAGGGAAATGGAAAAAAAGATACCACTTCTGTCTCTATATTGAAAACATCTGGCCAAGGAGACTTCTCACATTTTGAAAAAAAATGACATAATGCTAGAAAGCTGTAAGGTTGGTGACATCTGGAGACATGTCTGAATCTTGTTCTTTTCCACTGGAAAGTGTGAGAGTACGTGCATGTCTTTCTACACACATAGCCATAGTAAATTTTTAAAAAATAAATAAGAGGGAAAGAAGGAGGGAGGAAGGAAAGGGCATGGTTTCTACCTCCAAAATGCAAAACATGCTCCATTCTGCTCCCAAAGCTCTAGTAAGGCTGAGGTTAACCTAGAAGGGATACGTCTGTCACAGATTCCTTTAACCAAATCCAAGTCTGGAAATTCAGCCACCTCCATTCCTAGAGGGACTTTCAAAGCCCCACTATTTCAGCAAAGTGTCCTTCCATGAACAGGCAGCCCTGTTCCTGCTATTTCTAAGAAAATCCCCTCTTTGAAACAAGAGATTAAAGAGTAACCTCAACCCAGTCAGCCCTTAGATCATAAAACTAACACTTCAGCCCAGACAAGGAAAGACAGAGTTTTACGGGTGGATAAATAATGGAGTGACTTTACCTACCCAGCACAGCAACTGTCTGCTCAACCGGTGAATGTAAAGCCCTCCGACATGGAGACCCTAGAGAGCCATTCCTTGAATCCCAGATGGTCTTGTAATTAAGTTTAAGAAAGCTTCCAACCTGTTCTCCCCCTCAGATGGCACAGTCACAGACAGAAGAAACAAATCCTGATTGGGGGAGAGAGAAAAGAAGTTCACATCCTTGGAGAGTATGTGGGGCCTTCAGTATCCGGGTGATCCTGGCCAATGCACCTCCCTGCCATCTTCCGGAGAACTAACATGTATTAAATTACATATAAGTTATGTATGTGCCAACTTATTTACACTCATTACAAACCTTCTAGAGACACATTTTTCACTCCATTTGATGGGACGTTCAAACCCAGGGAAGGATTTATTCACAGTCACAGAGGAAGTCAGTGGCAGAGCTTGGATCTGGACCAAAGTCAACTTGCTTCCAAATCCACACTCTCTCCAATATACCTTAAAGCAGGAAGAAAATAAAATTAGAACAAGAATCTTAATCTACCATTAGAATCTGTAACTTCTAGTGGCAAGATCAGAAGAACAGGCATTATAAACATGAGTCCAGTCCTGGCTTTGCCCCTAGCATACTATCCCCTTGGGCCAGTACTGAATTCCTCCAGGCCTCAGTTTCTAACTTTGAAAGGTGTGAAGGTTGGGTTTGCCTGAAGTCTGCTGACTTCATAGGGAATAGTGGACAATTGTGGGGTAATAATTACTGGATAATTCCTTTGCTAACATAAAATGGTGCTTTAATTACTACATTTTTTGGTATCCTTAAATCCAAACTACAATGCCTCTTGTGTAATAGAATATATTGGCAGATTGTTAGATTTTCTTGTAGGACACTTAGAGAAACAAATTTGTGCTGGACCACTTTCTACTCTTGCTCCAGCTTTCTCACCTGTAAAATAGTGTTTTGTGAAACTGATCTCACACGTTAGTGGGTTAAATGGCATAATATAAGTAAATGCTTGTAAAAATGCCTGGCACAAAGCAGATGTCCATTAAAGATTAGCTAAGAGGAAGATATGGGAGGATTGTAAAATTGAAGCAGTTATCTGAGTCAGAGATGGAAAGTCTTTTCAAACCAAAGTTGTAAAAAAAAATGTAAACATATTTCAGGAAAGAAAAAATACATGCACTGGAAATACATTTTTCTTTATGCATTGCAGAATTGATACTGTGACCCAGCTTCTCCAGGAAGAACTCCTGTAGTTATGTACCCTCTTCTCAAAGGGAGCTTTCCTTTGTTTGCACCCCCTCATCACTGCTCATTCTGAAACTCTCGGGCTGTTCTGGGTACGCGGAGGAGGAAACAACTTGGCGATTGCTCTCAGGTTGCTTCATTTCAGCACGGATATCTCATAGGCAAATAGAGATCAGAGCCTGACTTCCGTTATGTATTTAGTAAGATGCTTGGAGGAAAGAATTTATCTTATTCATTTCTACCCAGATTCTTCAGAATGGTAGCATACCGAATAGTCTTCCAATGGTGCTCCACCACCAGCACGCATTTGCTTTCACCTAAGAGGAAGAGTTCAAGTGCCCAAAGCAACCATAAAAAACATGCTGTGATCTAGCTCACCATTAACTTCTACTGCCTCATCCTGGCCATGCCTCTGAACCAACCCTGTGCCCTAGACAAACCAAGCTACTGGCAGTTGCTGAACACATAGTTCTCTTCCACAGCTCCTTTTCTTTTCCCTCTGCTCACCTTACTCCCTCCAATTGCATTTCCTTCCCCACAACCACATATCACCTTGCACGCCTGACAGGAGCCTTCCCCCTTTGGAGGGCGCCCACATGCTTCCTCTCCTCCAGAAGACATTTCCTGAAAACTATCCCCTGTTTCCTGGTAAAATTGACTATCTCTGTCCTTTTCCCTCCCAGGGACTCCACTGAGCTCTCACTTACCAACAACACTTCAGTAGTACATTTTCCCCATGTGGCTATTGGCCCCTTTAAAGCAATTGTCATGTACAAATTTTCTCTGTATCCAGAGTCCAGCAGAGGGCCCAAAGCACAATAAACGTATAGTGAAATGATCTAACTTACTTTCTTGTTAAGTATTTACTGGCAACCTGTTATGTGCCAGGGACTGTTGTAGAGGCTGGGGAAATGATAGCAATGCAGTCCAGACATGTGCCTTGTCTCCAGAGAAGTGGTCAACTAACCATTCAAAAATGCTCAATTAGAATTATGACAGGTATAAAGGAGAAGCGGAAACAAACCTGTGAACGACCATTGACATAGTGAGGGAAATAAGAAGAACCTGCCCTAAAAAAAGTGGTATTTGAAGTGAAGTATAATTAGAAGCCTCAACTTCCCCATTAGCATCACAGGGGAACAATCCTTAACTGAATGTGTATTTTCTGAGGACGAAAAGAAAAAGTGTATTTGATGTACTCTGCACAGTCCTTGGCCTAGAGTTCCTGCCCAATAAATACTAATGTCCCTAATCATTCTCTCAGTGATGCTGGAAGCGGAGCATATGGTGACCTGGTGGACCAACCCAAGGCACTGGCTCACACTGACACACAATAAACTCAATACTCCCTACAAGTAGGACAGTTGGCCTTTTTCTAGATACGCCCTCTAGATTTATTGTGTTTATGTGTCTGCTTATTTTATTAGATTGAGATTCAGAAGGTCTAGATTTTAGCCTTCAGTTCTTCCAGTGTCTTACAGATAAGTCCAAAAGTTGAACGTGATGATTGATAATGTTTCTTTCATGTGGACTTCTCTCTTCTTTCTTTCTTCTTTCTTCCTTCCTTTTCTTCATCCTTTTCTCCCTCTCTCTCACCTTCATCACTTTCTACTTGTGGTATGTTCAGCCATACCTACTGTGGGCCAAGTGCTGGGCTAAGTATAGGAAATACAGGGATGACTGAGACAGATATGCCCTAGTCCTCGTGGAGCTCACAGATGTGACACATACCTATGGGACTGCAGTCAGCATAACTCAATGAAGAAGACCCAGTTACCATGGAAACATGTAACAGAATTTCAATCTCATCTACGAATTCAGGGAAGTTACATTCCAACCACATCCTAAGGATGAATAGGAGTTGTCAGGAGAAGGGTTAGTGAGCAAAGTTTTCCAGGATGAAGGAATGGCATTTGCAAAGACCTTGAGGAGAGGAGAATGCCCTATTAGAGGGACTAAAATGTAGCGGTCAGCCTGGCTGGAGAAGGTAAGATTAGCCCCTGAGGAGGCTAATGAGACAGACCTGCTCATGCCAGCCTAGTCGGCCACCATAGGTCGTTTTTACTCATCCTAAGAGCAGTGGGAGTGACATGCTCCAGAGAGCCCTCCATCTGCTCCTCAAAATCATGTTTTTACTTTTCAAAAAGCCCTAGCAATAATCCACAGAAATCATTTCCTTCTTTCTCCTGTCCTCTCCCACCCAGGCCTACAGTACCCCACCCTAGTTTTTCTCCTGCCTCCATCAACAGGGCATAATTGTTAGGAGTCCAAGCTTGGAACATTGCCTTAGAGCCTGGGTTGCAGCTGACACTGCCCACCACATCCCTGACCCAAGTGTAAATCAACCATGAATTACTGAGTGAAGCTCGTCCACTGGTGATGACCTAGCTATGCGGTCACGGTGGGAGAACTGGCCCCTGAAAGCAATCATGCCTGCCCGTCGAGGAACAGCTGAGTCAATGGCCCCATTCATGGGCCTGCCCACCCCTCCCAGGTCTCCTTCCCCCTGGAGATATATGGCAGGATGTCCACATACGCAGCTGTCAGTGGAAAACCATGCAGTGGGTAGCGTGGGTGGAAAATATCTTTCTTTTTGCAAATATATGGAAAGTAAATATTGCAGTCCTCCCCCAAGATGCTAAATATAGCAGGTAACAGATCCTCTTTTAAAACTAAAAACGCACATTGATTTTCTTCATACGGAAGGAATAGCAAAAACACAGGTGACAGACAAATCTGCTGTAATCATTGAGTATTGATTCAAAGACCAATTCTTTCTAGCTGGACCCAGAAACCACCCATGCCAAGGACAGAGGCACGTAGTCTTCACCCAGAACTCAGTACTAACAATGACAAGTTCAGGAGCAGCACATTCCTCCAGGGCTCTAAATCCCACCCCAAAGTATATTCCTCTTCCCCTCTACCCTAACAGCAAATCCATTCCCTTTTGCACTTGCAGCCTTTAATCTCAGTCCCTCCAAGCATTAGTGGTGCTATTTGATATTAATGAGGTAAAAATATAACTTTAATAATGATTAGTAAATATTACTCCCTTCCAAGATTTCTGTCTCAGCATTACTGACACTTTGGGTCAAGTAATTGATGTGAGGGCTCCCCTGTACATTGCAGCATGGTTAGCAGTATCTCTGGCCTCGACCCACTAAAGGCCACTAGCATCTTATCCCCTTTCCACCCAGCAGCTGTGACAACCAAAAATTTCTCCAAACATTGTTAAATATCCCCTGGGGGACAAAATTGCCCCAGGCTGAAAACCACTGGTCTATACTCAGGCTAAAACTGGTTTTGTCATCTCCTAGCACCCCCAATACTGTGCAGACCGCCTTTCTGCTCCACACTGCTAAAACATTAATCCCCATTGCCCCAAGTTTCAGCCTTCTAACTAGATCTGGTGTCTTACATACTCTTCAACCTCTCTTCTGCATCAGAGATTTGGGGGCTTTTGTTTCTTTGCTTGCTTGTTTTCAACATCCTCTTTTAGATCCTTCTCACTTAGGAGGCATGTAGCGCCATAGTTAAGGCATGGTAGACTTCGAAATTAAAAAAGAAACTATGTGTGAATCATAAAACAACTTACAGTATTTTTAGGACTATAAGATGCACTGGACCATAAGACGCACCTAGGTTTTAGAGGAGGAAAATAGGAAAAAAATTTTTGAAGCAAAAAATGTGGTAAAATATTTAATAACCTGTGACCCTGCTCCACCCCCCTCCCAACAGCGAGCTGGGTAAGCAACATTTGGACTATAAGACGCACCCCCCCCCTTTCCTCCCAAATTTGGAGGGAAATGGGTCTTATAGTCCGAAAATACCATAATCATTTTAAGACTTATAGCAAGTGATTTAAGATCTCCAAGCCTCAGTTTTCTCAGTCACATGAGGAAAAGAATATTTAGCATTTAATGTTGTATCAAGAATTATATAATGTAATGTGGGTACAGCACTTTTCTGAGTTTGGAATGTAGTAATTACTTACCAAATACCATTTGTCCTTAACCGCACTCATTGTTATTCATCTCTTATCATTTAGACGCCTCTGTCCCCTTTTTCTTTCTTTTTTCTCCATCCTCCTTTGCAAACTTCGCCTTCCCCTCCTGCTTACCTTTCTTTTTGTATTCACATATTTACTTAAAATCAATGCATCTCTAAATCCAGAACTTGCAAAAAGTTGCTCTTATCATTAGCATTCACCACGAAGTCTTGCCTCTGTTTCTAAATGTCTAGAAAACTGCCCCTTGAATGTCATGAGATTATTCATCAAAAAGCAGACAAGCTCAAATGTATCAGGGGTGAATTAAAAGATCACTACCAGGGAAGGAAGAAGCGTGAACTGTTTAAATGATACAAATGAGGTCATTATTCTCAGCAAAATAAAGCAGATATTGAACCTCTTGGGGGGTAAAGTCAAGATTTTGTATAATCAGAGTAGCTTTAGAGATACATTAACAAACTGTTGGGAATCTGGACTAAAGAATCCTGATGAAGAAGGGTATGATGAAGAGTCATCCATCTAACCAACCAACAAACATTCACTTTTAAAGTCTGACTGTATATAGATGTTTACATTGCCTACAGTATTACGTAGTGAGCAAAGTGCTCTGTCTATCTCAGAGTGGAAACAAGTGTCAGGGAAGCTACATTTAATTGGTATCATTTAAGGACGAGTTAAAGGATGACAAATGTTAGACATCGCAGAGATGGTTGAACTGGAAAAAAGAGATTTAAAGGAGATATGGCCATTGTAGCAAAAAGATTCTTGTGTATTCAAGTATTTAAACATATTTAATGTGTTGTTATGAAGCAGAACTAATTGCAACAAGCAGAAATTCTAAGTTGATCTCTGCTGCTTTGCAAAGGATACTCTTGCAGCAATGAAAGAATGAAGCTGGAATGTGTTGTTTAAGGGTTAGTCCTTCCCACGGCGTCAGAGTGTAGAGACTAACAAAGTCTTTATCGTTAAGTATCTTCTCAGCATCATAACAGATAGAAGTGGAGTCATGGTTCATAGATGAAGCTTTTGAGTTGGTTAGAGTTTTGCTGAAACCTAAACTCTGTCACTCACTAGACATTTGACATCGGTTAAAAGGCTTTCCCTAACTTAGCCTGTTTTCTAATCTGTAATAAGAGATGATGAGGCCTACCTCCTTGGGGTAGTTAATAACAAGTTAAATTAGTTAATTTTCAGTCTGGTCCAGATGGAGGCAAGGTAAACATGCTTTGCCTCTTCACACAACTGCAGAAAAAATTACAACTAGACTATAAAACAAATGTCACCCAGAACCATCAGAAAACCGGGCTGTATAGAAGTCTGACAACCAAGGATTTAAAGAGGCCACATTCATCCAGGCAGGTTGGAAGGGCAGAGATGTGGAGAGGCACAGAGAGGCATGGAGCTGCAAAGTGGTGTGGAGAGGCAGTGGAACAGGTGGTCCCATATTCATGTGTGGTGGATAAAAATTGGAAGGGTTGCTTCAGGAGGAAGAGATCCCAGCCCTAAACCCAACAACCCAGCAGCCCAGGGGTCCAGCACCATGAAGATAAATCCCCATAACTTATAGCTGTAAAAAGCAGTGGGTGTTGGGGCAGTGGAAGAAACTGCTGAATTCTCAGGAGACTCTTCTTAAAAGTCCCACATGGACTTAGGACTTAGGCAGACCCACCCCGCTCTAGGATTCAGCACCAGGGCAATAGCTGGAAGAGTTTAAGTGGTATATGGGGAGAAAGTGAAGTGACTGGAAACAGCAAGAGACAGTTTCCCCCAGGCAAACCTCCAGAAGCGAGGCATGGCACTGTCCCCTCTCTGAGCCCTCCCCCACAAGAGCCACAAAGTGGTGAAACAGGTTGCTTCACCCTGGTGATCACCTCAGGCTCCACCCCAAACAATTTACAGGTACACTTTTCTACAATAGGCCACACTACTAAGACAGGGAGTCAAAGCAGCTCTACCTAATACACAGAAACAAACACAGGGAGGCTGCCAAATTGAGGAGACAAAGACACATGGCCCAAATGAAAGAACAGAGCAAAACTCCAGAAAAGGAATTAAATGAAACTGAGATAAGCAACCTATCAGATGCAGAGTTCAAAACACTGGTTATCAGGATGCTCAAAGAACTCACTGAGTATGGCAACAGCATAAAAAAGACCAAGCAGAAATGAAGGTTATATTAAGTAAAATAAAGAAAAATCTACAGGGAAACAACAGTGGAGGGAATGCAGCTGAGAATCAAATCAACAATTTGGAACATAAGGCAGAAAAAAGCATTCAATAAGAACAGCAAGAGGAAACAAGAAAACAAACAAACAAACAAACAAGCAAACAAACAAACCAAGCAAGGATAGACCAAGGAGCCTTTGGGACATCTTCAAATGCACCACATTCAAACCATAAGGATGCCAGAAGGAGAAGGAGAAGAGCAAGAATTTGAAAACTTATTTGAAAAAATAATGCAAGAAAATGTTTCTAATTTGGTGAAGGAAATAGACATGCAAGTCCAGGAAACACAGAGAGTCTCAAACAAGTTGGTTCTGAAGAGACGCATAATAATTAAAATACCAAAGGGTAAAGAGAGAATCTTAAAAGCAGCAAGAGAAAAGCAGAGTTACCTACAAAGGAGTTCACGTAAGACTATCAGCTGATTTCTTGAAAGAAACTGCAGGCGGACTGGCAAGACGTATTTAAAGTGATGAAAAGCAAGGACCTACAACCTATATTTCTGTGTCTAGCAAAGCTATCATTTAGAACAGAAGGACAGATAAAGTGCTTCCCAGACAAGGTAAAGCTAAAAGTTCATCATCACCAAGCCCTGATTATATGAAATGTTAAAGGGACTTATTTAAAGAAAGAAGAAAATCAAAACTATGAACATTAGAATGGCAACAAATACACAACTATCAACAGGTGAATTTGAAAAAAATACAAAAACAAACTAAGAAAACAACTAGAACACGAACAGAATTATAGATATGGAGATCACTTGGAGGGTTATCAGCTGGGAGCAGGAATGGGGAGAATGGGGGGAAGGTGAAGGGATTAAGAATCATAAATTGGTAGGTACAAAATAGACAAAGGGATGTTAAATATAGTATAGGAAATGGAGAAGCCAAAGAACTTACATGCATGATCCATGGACATGAACTGAAGGGAGGTATTGCTGGAGGGAATGGGGGTACTGGGTGGAGGGGGGCAAAGGGGGAAAATTGGGGCAACTGTAGCAGCATAATCAATAAAATATATTAAAAATTAGTTCATTTGCATAAAACACTTGGCATAGTATTTGAAATGCACCAAATGCTCTGTAATTGATACTAGTTGTTTTAATTATACCAGTAGGAAATCTTGCATAGAGTAGGGTTGTACTAGGAATTCAAATCCTATTGAGCTTTGTACCCTCTAGCTCTGCCCTACAAACAATAAAAATATAACCAAGACATTGAAAGATCAGGACTCCAAGTGGCATGGTGGGTGGGTGGAGGAAAATGTTCTATTATTTTTCCCTGTTGCCCTATTCAGTCACATTCTGGATGTTAGTTCTCCTGTGACTGGATGTTAATACTGAGTTGGCTCGATGTATATTCTGGTTGCTCTCCAATAATAACAACGTCCTCTGAACAGCCTCAGTTCAATGATTAATATGTTCAATTCTATGGAATTATCACAACTGTAGCTTGATTTATGGTTTAAGTTCCTTTCCTGAGATCAGGTCTATAGCAAGTGTAGTGCTCATAGTTGCTTTCCCTTTTTCCTCCACCCCCTCAGGCTGCCCCCCGGCCCCTCCAGGATTGAAGTGGAGAATTGAGGAAAGAAAAAAGGCCAGGAAAAGTCTCCCTTTATCAGTGCTGATATAATCTGACATTAGTTTCCTTTGGGTCAATGGGGGATAAAAACTAAGTTGGTGGATATTCAAAACTGATACTTTCCAGTGATGTGATTGTGAGTTCGTTATATAAAGCCCACTATAACTTCTGGATATGTCACATTCCATAACCTACATGTGAGCCATCTACAACTTCTTTGGCCTCTGGTTGTCTCATTGAGATTGTCATACTGGGGTCCCAGGACCCATCTGGAAGTCCATTTTGCAAACAGCATTTTTAGGATGATTCCTATCCTGCTCTTTTCTGGCGACCACCATCTGGCTCATTAGAAGCACGTACTTCTGTTCCAGTGAGCTCCAGCAGGAGAACAGGTCATTCCCGATAAAACTGCTCATTTCCATCTATTAGCGGAACAGATACCAGGCACAATTTTTCTCCATTTGGCTTTAGCAGGCATACATCTATAATCAGCCATTGCGAAATGAGCTCTCTCCTCTGCCCCCATGTGCAAGAGGCCACATCTCTAACAATGTTTTCTAATTAAAATTTTTCTCATTTTTTACATCTTCTCCTCACTCACTGTTATACCCTGCACACAATTATTACTCTAATGGTCGCATAACCTTTGACCTCATCCTTTCCAAGCTTGGCACTGGTCATCTACCACCACCCTCCAGACTATGGAAGTTGTCAGCACTATATTTTCTGAAACTAATTCATGAAAGGTGCATCTTAAATACCTCATCACAGAAGGCAATCTTCCAAAATACCAAAGTCACCACTGCACTGAAGTCTTATAGTGCCCCCTGAAGTTGTGCTGGGAGATAGCACCATTAGAGGGCAGAATGCCAGCCCTCCCGACTTCTGGCAGGCCGAAGGGAGGGCTGAGTGGAGTAGCTGGAGGGCTCTTTCCAATCGGTGTGCCCTTTTCCAAAGGGTGAATGACTAAAGATCTCAGATCATAGTCTTTTATTTTTTGTATTTGCAGGAGTAATCTCTTCCAATATATTTTTTCTTTTTTTCCTGAAATACATATCAGAAAGATAATCATCCACGGGAGGCACACAGTCCAGTAAGGGCTGCCAAAGTGTCACTTGGCACTTAACACAAGGTTTCATGAAAAGAGTTTCTGCTGTTCCTTTCTCCAGAGCTTAGGAAAGGAAGGACTGTGTAGCAAAGAGCAGAGGGACTTTGTAGTTAGGCAAGCCAAGGGTCAAATTCCAGTTTTTTCATTCCTATGCTAGTTGACCTTGGGAACTAAGCTTAATATTTATTCATACATTACTAATTCATTTATTCTATTCCCAAATATTTATTAAGTATTACTATTGCCAAGTACTCTGTCACATTCTGAAGGATGGTGAATTAATATACAAAAACACATACTCCATATTCTCCATAGAGCTTATAGTTATTGTGGCAAGATATCAGAATCTTGGGTCCAATGATAAAACTCTTGAAAGAGGAACATAGTTCTCCTTAGTTATATATTACTAAGAAATATTCAGAATATTCCTTGTATGTAAGTATATATGTGTGTGTGTGTGTGTGTGTGTGTGTGTATATATATATATATATATATATCTCAGAAGATAGAAGTATATCCCACCAAAATGTGACTCCTATTGACTTGCTGATGACCTGTGAAATGGTTAAATATACAGGAAATTGTTGCATTTTGAATGCCCAGGGCGTACTGGCAGCAGATAGAGCATGAGAGTTGTTAGCGCGGCAGAACTCACAGTTGTAACATGTTTCCTGCAACCTTCTCCTTTGCTGTGAGTATGGCTTATTATCATGTGGAGTATTCTAAAAAAACCGTAATCCATGTTTCCTAATTTCTAATCCTCTTCTCTTTTCCTTTATTCTTTTTTCTTCCCTTCCGTGGATTTTTATTTTAACTTAATTCTACTTGATTGCTGGTCTACTATTTCATTAGAATGTCTTCTTTGATTAAGAAAAAAAAGTCACAGATAAATACATTTTTGAAACCAGTTATTACCCATATGTCACATCTCAGTGAAACCACAGTCGTCCTATGTTGGCCATTTAAAATATAAAGAATATTATTATTATCGTTGAAATTAGCAGAAAATAGAACCCACTCTGAAACTAAAGGAACTACTGAACTTTAAATAAAAATTTCTTTACAAAAATAGAAAATCCCCACTAAAGTTAAAGGAAATAAAATATTATTAAAAACATTGAGAATGGAGACTTTTTTTAAAAATCGTGTGCTTTTACCCTAAATAGTATCTCTTGATTACTTGCTTTCTCTATTTCCTGATTTTAAATATTATTATTCATTGTCAAGTTTTATAATACTTTTCCACTAGGGAAAAATAACACTCAGTCATTAATATTAATTATATATGTAAATGGCTTAATGTTCACCACCCATCCTTTTTACTATGACTTGTTACTCCTGATTTTTATTTCATCTCTTTACTGGGTGCATTTTTTTGGTCTAGCATCTGTTCTTTTAATTCCAGGGAAGCTTTATGCTGTTGGTTGGATTTCTGCATGTTTGAGGATGTAGAGCTGTTAGCATAATATTCCAATGAAAAACTATAGCTGGATATAAGATTAATGAGTCCAATTTCCTTTCTTCCAAACTTTATGGAAACTCCTTCACTGTCTTCTGGCGTTACATACTGCTATGGAAAAACACAAGGCAAGCCTGAACTTTCTGTTTCTATATTATCGTTAGTAGTAGGAGTAGCAGGAGTAGTATTGGAATATAATAAATTTACTAGAATCTGTGCTCATCATTCCATATAAAAATTTCTTGGCATAGGATGCAGTGATGTTTCTTTCTATTAAATCATCTTTATTTTATAAAATACTTTCTTACATAATCTTTTAAAGCACTATCTTGTATTTGACTATTTTGGGTTGAATTTACTAGACTTTTGGGACTTTTCATGTGGCTTTTACCTCAGTGATACTTTAAATTTTTTCTTTGCTTATTTCTTGGGCTCTTTTCACCTTCTGTGATTTAATTTCACTAAAGGTCTTGCTTTTCAAATTATAAATCATTATTTTTTATGCAAGAGAGGTATCAACATAACTAATTTCCTTGATGCTATTGGGAACTGGAAAATTATTTGCTTGAATCTTCCTCCAGTAATGTATGTTCTCTTTGTGTTTCAATCCTTTTGACTATTAAATATTTTGCATAAATTTTTATGCTCATTTATTTCTGACGGTTTTTTGAATCTGACAAAATATTGGTTGGACAATATTGTGCATGGCGATGGTGCAGAAGTAAAAGTTGGAAGGAAAACTCTTGAAAGTGGTAGACTTTTTTATTTTACTGGTTTTCCAGAACACCCCAAATTCAATATTTCCAGTGCCGCAAGCCTGTGTTCATTCCTTCTGTTTTAGGTGTTTGGGAGGTCAGTTTAGCTGCCATAGAAATTCTGTATGTCACAAGTCTCCTGATTTGTGATCTGATGATCACTGTTTTCATTCTATACTTCAATTCCTTTTTTTCAGAGATGGAATGACGAGACTAGGTGGGGAAGCAAGAATGAGTAGGGTCTGCCATAAACACTTGTAAACGTCATCGCAGAGAAACTGCCTCTTTGGCCAGTGGCTTCCTACCGTCCTATCTCTCTCTTCTTCCAGGGCCACCTACCACCTTCGATTCTCCATGGATTCCACTATCCTAGGTTTTCAAGGATCACTCAGTAGTCTTTTCAGGATTGTGACACTTCTGGGAAAATCTGTCCCCAGCTCTAGGCCCAGGGAGTCACACTCGCAATCTCAGCATTCAACCCCTTGCCACAGGCAAGATTTCACAGTATCACATAGAAACGTATCAAAGTTTGTGACTTGGGTTGTAACTATTTTCACTTTCACTCAAGAGAGAGTAAATTTTATTTCTTCTCTTTGCCTTTCTTTTTATTTTTATCATTTTCAGAAGGTTTCAAAGAAAGATTCTCTAATCATTAAGCCAAAGTCTCTTCTTCGAAGGTCATGTTGCCCTTACAATCTCCATTGCTGCGCTTCCAACTACAGAAAAGCTGGAATGGTGTGTGAAGGAGGCATGGCAGCTTTACCTGTGATGACAAAAGAGAAGACAGAAGCGTGAACTTGTCAACCTGGTTCATTCCTTCCCGCTATGAAGCTTTGTATTTGCTCAGCCTCCTTTAGTAAAAGCTAATCATTTGAAAACACACAATGCCCCCCCCCCTTCTTTAAAATAAGACTTGAAAGAGGAGGAAATTGACCTAGAGTGAGTTCACAATGCCCCACTCTGCACTTCTGACAAAGTCTAGTATCCTATCCCTTCGAAACTGGAGCTTGCACTACCGTGGGGGCCCCTCCTCCGGCACCTAGCACAAGGCACAGCTCACCGGCCCCTTCCAACAAAAAGCAATCAAGTGAAACAATTTCAGAAACTCATTGTAAAAGATAAATCCCTTATTTTCAAAGCTAAAGCCCTCTCTTTTCAAACCTCTCTCTCCCTCGCTACAGCTTTCTCGTATCGTTCCCCTTTCCTGGAAGTAAGCAGGGCAGTCGAATTTTATTTGATTTATAGCATCCTGTGAAACAGGCACAGAAAAATGGTTTCCTTAGATCTTCAGTTTAAAGCACTTCTTTCTTTTTTCCATTAAAAAAAAAAAAAAAAAAAAAGCCTCAACAGTCCAGTCTCCCCAAGGCCTGAAGCACACAAGAAGAAAAACTGAAGGAGAAGTGTCAAAGCGCCGTGTTCAGAATCTCCAGCCCTTCTCTGGAGGCAGCCCCTGGAAAACCTGCGTCACCTTTTTGAGTCAGGCCATCTTTCCTCCCCTTTTTCCCTTCCTCCAAGGCCCTGGAGCAAGCTTTGGGTGGGGCCCCTTCACCCCCAAGAAAGGCAAGCTGCTATTTTAGGGACTTCATGCTTCAAAGAGCCTAATTCTAATTAGGTTACATGGTAACTACAAATTTAGCCACAGGGCATGACTGAAGGTCAAGAGGAAGAGCTTGAACTTAATTGGGTATCAGAAGGACAACTAACCTGATTTAAATCTGCTATTTTCTAGGCATGTTACTTAAGACAAATTACTTAACCTCTCTGAAACTTTATTTTTCTCATCTGTAAAATGGGCTTAATAGCCCACTTCACAGGATTATCCACTCATAATAATTATTGTAGTTTCTACCATAGAGATTAAGCAGTCAGTAAGTACTAACTTGTATGCAAAAATTACCATATTTTGCCATGTATAATGCACTTTTTTGCCCAAATTTTTGAGGGAGAAATAAGGATGTGTATTATACATGGGTAGTGCCTGAAATGCCTTGTATCCTTTCTTGTGTTTTGTAATTATTTGTTACATAAAATTTCTTTACCATAATATGTTCAAATACAAATGCTAAATTTCCTTCATAATGCAAAAAAAAACCCACAAGTATCTAAATATAAATAAATAAATAATGAAAATTAATTAATAAATAATAGAATTTAAAAATTAAAAAGAAAGATTTTTTTCCTAAACATTTGGGCCAGAAATGTGGTTACACATTATATACAGGAGTGCATTGTGCATAGCAAAATACAGTAACTCTCTCTCTCTCTTTACCTCCCTCCCTTCCTCTGGTGCAGGCACATACACACACGTATGATGATCATTCACTGGGTACCAGCCTGCTCTGTGAAGTTGGTTATCTAGTACCATTATTTTGCAGATGATGAAAGTGAGGCCCAGTGATGTTCAGTAACTTTCCTGAGATAACATAGCTGGTAAGTAAAGCTATAAAGTTTATATTTGAACCTGGATCTCTGACTCCGAAGCTCAGCGTTTTAAATGCTGAGTCATTTCAGTCAGCCAAGATATCCCAAGTCCTCTTCCAATCTCAAACTGAAGTCTGCAAAATGGCTTCACATAAGATCAATAAAAGGCCATTGCCAGGAAGCCCCATGTTGACTGAGTCACTGGATAGCTCTGTGGCCTCATGCAGGAAGGTCCCTGCCCTTGAATTTTGAGCAGAGAACTCCAACTCCTTACTGCCTCAGTAAAAGGTTCCCTGACTCTCTCCCCCCTGCAATTCAGAAACCGCCCTGTTCTCTTCTGTGGTCCCGAAGTTCTTTGTCATTTCTTAATCTCGGTAAGTACTTCTAATTCATAGGATTCTTGTTTTCATGTGTCTGTCACCACTCATGAACCAGTTCCTGGGAGCAAGGACTGTGAGTTCTTTGTACATTCCCCACCTGGCATCCAGAAGATCACAGCAAATGCATGTTGAATGAAGGATCCTACAAACAGCCCCATTTTGGCAGAAAACAGTCACATAACAGATGCTGGGCCAAGCACTTGACATATATTCTCTGATTTAATTCTCCAAATCATCTCATAGAGTAGGTTCTCTTGTTGAGCTCAATTTACAGAGAAGAAATTGAGCCTGAAGGTGATAAAGCAGTTTGCCATGATCTTATTTAAATGGCGGAATGAGGAAATGCACCAAATTTGACCCTTCTCCAAGGGCATGCCCTTTCCCTTGCTCCAAAGTGAATGAAGAAATGAGCTTTATTGTGACAGACCTCATCACTTCACCTCAAGTACCACCCACATACTTACATAAAGGTACGACCACCTTTACGAATGGCACCTCGCAGTGTGGGCTTCGCTTCTTAGGGTGAGTGTGACTTTTCCATGCAACATTACCTTTGTTAACACACAAATTTCCCTTCTCTGCACCTCTACAGGAGCATCCATGTAAACCCTTGTCAGCTATTTCTTTAATCAAAACTAGGAGAAAAAAATGAGGTCAGAAATGGGTTTCAGGAAGAGAAATTGCCAGAATGGAGGACAGAATACTGGAAGGAAGGCAAAGGGCCATGGAAGGTTTGAGGATTAAGGGCAGTTCCGGCCATCCCTGCTGTTTTTGGGCAGCAGCCCCTGGGGCTGTGACTGTCAGTAGCAAAGTGAGCAGGGCCAGGCCCCTCCCTGTCTGTGTCTGAGATCATTCCCCAAGTACACCACGGGCCTTCCCCTACCTCCCCCTTTGGCTCTCCAGGGATTTATCCTGTCTCTGAGGAAGGCACTGCCCCAGCCTGGCTCTGTCCCGGGTCCCAGATGCTCAGCCAACCTCAGAGCTGACTCAGTTGTCCCTTCCTTTGAGTTCCTTCCACACTGGGTATGGGCTGCTTCTGTGTGCTTTTCCCTTCACCTCTTACTGCAGAGTCAGCTTCATCTCTGCAGCCCAAGCACACAGCACAGGGCTTGACTCAGAGATGGTAATTGGTAAATGCCTATTAATTTAAAGGCATTTAAATGCCTATTTATTTAATAGGCATAAATGCCTATTAATTTAGAGGCACCAACATATAGGGAAGAAAGCACAGACTTCAGAGTTAGATACACATTAACTGGGATACTGGTTCTGCCACTTAGTCTCCATGACGTCTTTGGAACTTACATCTCCCAAGCCTCATTCAGTATTACTGTGTAGATTGCATGAGAGAATCCAAGTGAAAGTAGTTTGTAAACTGTAAAGGGCTGACCAATAAGTAATTCTCATTACAATCCAGTAATCTAATACTCCACTACCAGAGCTGCTATTCTTACATCTTTCTAACCAGATACCCATCTTACAGGGTTTGGGTACACAAGCCTCCAAAGGTAAACAAGACAAAGATTTGACTTCTGGCTTCTGAGTGCTTAGAAGTGGCCCCTCGAGTCAACATTACAATCTACTGTATTCATTTACTGTTCATTCATTTGTTTATATTACTGCATTCAGAAGAGATTTTTCACTTATTCTTTTCCAGGCTGTGACAAGTTGAAGAGATAACACAGAGTGCAAAGTAGTTATTGTTTTTGTCTCTTGATGCTTATAGAGACAGGCATTATATTAATAATCATTAAAATATTTTACTGTAGTTGTGACAGCACTGAAAAAATGGAAAGGACAGGAAATCAGGGAAATACATGATGGGGAATGACGTATGTGTGCATGTGTCCATGTTAATGGGGTTGGGACACATTGCCTGGAAACAGTGAAGACTTCCCTGAGGAGAAGTCTGAGAAACAGACTGAAGGAGGAGGAGGAGGACAGAAGCAGACTATGAAGGCATGGGTGTGGGAAGGGGGGCAAAGGTAATGAGACAAAAGCCTTCTCAAAAGAGGGATCCTGTCCTCAGGGACAAGACCAGTAGGTTAGAAAGCACTTGGCTCCTTGGAAGTCCTTTAGGGGACAGACAGGAAAAGATACTTTCTGAGAAGTCCAAAATCTATCTCACTTTTTCCTTTTGGCTTGTACTGATTTCCCCAGTTCCATGAAAGAAAGGATGGGGAAAAAAAGAGGAGGGAGAGGAGAGGAAGATGGACAAGATGGACAAGGAGACGAGGAAGAAGAGGAGGGGGAGAAAAAGGGAGAGAAGGAGGGGAAGGATGGAGGTGGAGGAGGGGGAGCAGGGGAGGGGAAGGAGGAGAATTTTGATTCCTTACAACTAAACAGCATTATTCCTTACAGAATTTTCTGCCCCTCACCACCTGGGTTCCCTGTCTTAATGGTGGCCCTGCTTCACTCTATCTTTTGAGCTAAAGAAAGATGGGAATTATCCTGATCTCCCTGCTTTTTACATTCAGGATCCAATTACTGCTGCTTCTGTTGGCTAATTCTATCAAATCTGGTGCTTCCTCCTTCCTATAACGGCCCTTTCGCCTATAGGCCACACCCTCAGCATCCTCCAACCCAATTGCTAACACAGCTTCTCCACTGACCTCCCATTCATTATTCTCCCAGGAAAAACTTTTGACTGATATTTCTAAAGCCCAAGTCTGATCATGTTCTTCTCCTCTGTTTAAAAATCCTTTAATAGGAGGTTCTTGTCCTTAAGAAAAAGCCTAAACTCTTCTCCTTGGAAGAGTTTACCTGGACTCCTTGGAAGAGTTTACCCAACATTTGCAGGGCTCAGTGCAAAATGAAGATGTAGAATTCCTTGTTCAACTATTACTAGGAATTTCAAGACAGCGACAGCAAAGTGTTAAACAAAACACAAGGCTTTTCTAACAGCACAGGCTGCATATCCAGGAGACAGCCTTCCCCTGGCACTCATGGCCCCACATGAACCAACCCCTGGCATCTCTTCGGTGCTACCCAGACTACCTATCACTCCCCAGTAAGCCGAGCACTCTGTCATGCCCCTTTTAGGCACATGCTGCCTTACCTGGACCCTCTTTTCCTTCTGGGTTAACTACTTCTTATCTACTTAGATTCCAGATACCATTTCCTTCCTATTCTGCAGACTATATGGCCAAATTCTGAGCTCCCACAGCCTTGACCTTCCCTTGCTAATAGCAGTTATTGAACTCCACTGAAATTATTTATTTCACATTTCCTGAGCCAGATCTTGACTTCTCCAAAGGAAGAGATAAGGACTTCTCACTCTAAGCCATGAATGCTTGATATTGATAATTTCTGATATGTCTTGAGGACTCACTTAGTACCATGAAAGAGCTGCTAAATAATTTATATGTGTGATCTCAGGTGATACGGATTATTATAGCAGAAGTAGCTTACCCAAGATCACAGCTAGGAAGTGGCAGACACAGTACTCAGGAATAAATCCTTCTGATTCCCAAACCCATATGATTAATTCATACGTTTTATCCACCCTCAAATTTCCAGGCAAACACAGGATGTGGTAGTCTTATTAATAGTCCTGTAAAAAAAAATCCTAATACTTAGAGCTTGTGAATGTTACCATATTTAGCAAAAATAAGTTTTACATATGTAATCAAGTTAAGGACCTTGAGAAGGAGAAGTGATCTTGTATTATTTGGGTGGGCCCTACATGCAATTACAAGTATCCTTAGGGGAGGGTCCAAAAGGAGATTTCGAACAGAAGAGGAGAGGGCATCGTGACCACAGAGACGCAGATTGGAGTGATGTAACCACAAGCCCAGGAATGCCGGCAGCCACCAGCAGCGGGGAGAGGCAAGGAGCTGATGTTCCCCAGAGCCTTCGTAGTGCTGACCCCTTGATTTCAGCCCATTGACTCAATTTTGTACTTCTGGTCTCCAGACTGTGAGAAAATAAATTATTAGCCAAGTTTGGGATAATTTGTTATAATAGCCACAGAAGCTAATATAAGATAAATGAAGTTTTATGTAGAAGAATAACTAAATGTGTGGTGATTGTAGAGAAAAATGAATGAATTGTACAGTGGATGATTCTTGTCAAACACTCACATGCACACATATACACATGTGCACACCCTTTTCAATTTCCAAGTTAAGCATTGCTTTCATTGTACATATGAAGGAATTGGGGCTAAGGGTTTAAATGACTCTTATAAACTCATCAGCTAATGGAAAAAGGACCTAGGGGTACACACCATGGCTTCTGACTCCTATGTTAACCCATGTATTTCTTCCTGAGTAAAGAGAAGAAAATCATCTTAAGAGGAAGAATCCATCAGTAAATTTTCTACCTCAGATTTTGAATGTTGGTTTTACTCCATGCCTATGTCCAGCTAAAGTACACTCAGTGGGAGCGCAGCCCACAGGCCTCCAGGTAGCCCAGCTGTGAAGCCCTAAGGGCAAGGAGCACCGCTTCTTCATGGATTGCTCCTGGTCCCCTGCACGGCCTCTGGCACCTAGCTGTGCTTGGTGAACGTTTGAAGAAAAAAAATTAACAAAATCCAGTTCCTGACTCAGTAAAACTTGTGATTTAGTGCTCCTTTTTTTTTTTTTTCCATTTTATTATGACTTTGGATGCCCAAGACACTGAAGTATTAGTAAAAATAATTTCCAAACAAGTGGGAAACATTAGCCTGTAGTACAGTCATGGGTGTGCCTGTCTCCACTACTAGCCAAGAGTGCCTTGACAGGAGAAAATGCGTTGCTACCTCTCTGTATCATCTTACGGGAGGGAGGTGCTCAATAAACTAATATTTACTGTAGCTAAGGACTTGATAAGACCGCTTTCTCTACCGTGAGCAGGCAAGACTTCTGTGTTTTGGGGACTCAAATCTGACTGTGCTCTTCCTGTAACTCGGTGTGGTGGTTCCAACCTGAATATAAGTAGCATCTCCCTCACTGTATGTAATTGAGAGCTAACTCTGGCTTCCTTGGGGACAAGTTACATACAGAAGATTCATGCCTTTCGGGTGTGAAGTTCCTAGTGGAAAGCCTCTGTTAATTTATAGGAGGTCATAAATCAGCAGGAAAAGAAACTTGCCTCACAACCCATGGAAGGAAAAATGCATCCTCTAGGCACAAATGCAAACTGGGCCACAAGCCTAATGATGATTTAAGACCCTGGGCTCAATGATCTGCCCCTGGCTGATTTGGATTCCTTGAGACTTCTCTGCTTAGGCCAGAAAGGAAGGTTTTGCACTGACTACCGATCATAAATGACAGGCATAAAAATTTTCAGCTAACTATACATCACTGAGAGAGCCATGTCTGCTCGGAAGAGTAATGCCACGCATTGCCTCACCGGCAGCGATCCTGCCAATTGGCTGCAGCCATCCTGGTCCCTTGGGCCAAGGTTTGTACGTGTGAAGGACGGCTCACATTTAGATATTGATGTAAAACTGGAATTCTTAGCCTTGGCCAAGATGTTTAGACTCACTGTTCTTATGGGTGAGAAGCAAGGAAGAAAACAGGTGGAAATAGTCTATGACTTGTTCAAGGTGGTGGTTACCCAGGTGTATACAAAAGTCAAAACTAATCTAACTAAATATTTCAGATCTGCATATTTGTTGTATGTGACGTTATAAGAGAACATGCCGATGAAATTATTTCTGGAAGTAAAAAACTGGTTATTTAATTATTAGAAACTAATTGTTTGGGAATATCACCAGTAGAGTTTGCGATTTCTGATCAGGGAGAGAAGTCATTCCTGACAACCTGTTATTATCAGCCAAGATCTATGTTAAAGGCCAAAGATAAGAAGTCTCTGCCCTTCCAGGGCTTCTGGGACAGAGGAAGAAGTGAGGCACATGAACAGGCAATTATAATGTAGTCTGGAAGGTGCTGTGATGGGTGAAACATAGAGAGGGGCTGTGGGAGCAGAGGTGACCCATTCAACCCACTTGGAAGTCAAGCATAGATTTCCGAGGCATGAAGGATGAGAAGTTTTTCAGTCAAAGGTTGGGGAGGGCAATTGGAGTAGGGAAAAGAGCTTTAGAGAAAAAAAACAGACTGTAGTACGAAGTAGCAGTTTTGTGTTGTGTGTGTGTGCGTGTGCGTGTGTGTATGTGTTAATTATGAGTGGTTGGGGTGGGAGAGGGTTGTTGGATCAAAAAGCACAAAGTTGGGAAGGGCAGCCAATGAGAGTGGAAATGTTAAGAAACAATTTTTTTCCAGACGGCACTTTGTCTCAGCTGAGCTAAAGGAAAGCAGCCTACAGGCTTATCCACATGGGAACAGGGAATGTTACTTTGTTCTATTTACCCATTGACTTGACAGAATAAGAAATGAAGATAACAAAGAAAGCCATGTATAGGGATGAGTGAGCTAGATAGAAACTGGGATACCTGGGTTCCAGACGCTTCTCTTTTCTGAAATTTACTGTGTGACTTTGGCAGGTCTACACTTCTCTGAGCCTGTTACCTCACTTGCCAGCTGAAGATAATGATAGGTACTTCAGAAAATTAGAATGAAATGCAAAAATATTGAGAAAAGCAATTTGGATGGTATAAAGAGCTCTTTAGAAATAAATTTGCTTATAAGATTGATGAGATCAGGAAGAAGTTTACATATAAAATGGAATCTAACTATTTGAGGTTTTTCTAACTTTAACTTTGATGATCCTGGCCGATGTCCCTGTGAGTGTTCCATAGGAAGACATTCATGGACATGGGACTAACAGAGCGGATACAGGGTGGAGGCAAGGATACATCAAGCTAGACTTTTAGAGAAAGTAGCATGAATACCCCAGGGAGGAAAGAGGCAACATTGGGAAAAGGTGGTCTGCTCAAGGGCAAGGACAGGGAATGTTTTGCGGACTTGAGGAGTTTTGTGAACTCCCTGCAAGGTTCTTGAAAATTTCCGCAGTGTGGTGGGACGTTGAAATCGTGTCACGTCCACTGTTCAGGGCCTTCGAGCGAAGTAGGAGGCAGGGTTACAATTCCCTGGGCACAGTCCAGGAGTGGGTATAGCATTTGGCAGTGCGAAGCCACCCACAGGATATTAAGAGATGTTGAGTGCCTCCCCTGTGCCTTCACTGACCCGTCTTAATGCTCTGTTGAGACTCAGATCCTGTTTGTAAATGGAAGATACCCAACCCTCACAGGGGTCCCCCATTGCTCTTCTGTGGGAGCCATCCAGTCCCATCCAATTGATTGATTTCTCCGGATACACCAGGGGTGGTCCTGGGGGAAGGGGGTCTTGGCAGGATATCTTCTCATATTCTCAGTTCATTTGCCACTGTGCCTTTGCCAAGTTTTGCTTCCCGTTGCATTTCATCAGATCATTCCATAGTCTGTCTCCTTAAGGCACATTCAGAGAATCTGAATTAAGCTTCAACCAACCCCTGACTTCCCCCAGAACGCGTTGTTAGGGAACTCGCTTCAAAGGCAGCCTGGGCTCTGTCCCAGACTCCAATCACCCTTTCCCGTCTCCTCATCCTCTTCCTCATCATTCAATGAATCCTCAGCAGCCCCTGCTTTCCTGGTCACTGGACAAGCCCTTGTACATCCTGAACAGCTATGCCAAGAATCTGCCCATCGTAGCCCTTCTTTTCTGCTCCCTGCAGTCGTGAGACTTTTGTCTAATTATCTCTGGACTTGGCAGCAGTTTCATATTTTAGAGAAGAGCATAGGAGCTCTGGTCTCCAGCTTCCCCTGTACCAAAGGCAGGCCCCTCGGATAACAGGGCCACTATGATGCCCCCCTCCTGCCAAGTGGCCGTAGCCACTCAAAGCAAAGCCTTCTCTGAGACAAAGGAGAAAATTAACTTGCGATATCTTACCCATAAGTCATGCATCAAAGTGAATGAGTGCAACCCTTGTTTTCTTCCGCAGCTTTCTCTAAGCTGAGAGGTTGTGAGCAAACATTCTCTGAAACATCAGCAAGAGCTTTCATAATGTGTCTATTTGAGCATGGGGGGCATCTACCTATCAGAGGTGACCAAAATGAATCCCCCCTCATGAGCTATCTCCATCCCCCCAGTTATCACTGCAGTCTACACCACCGTTAGTTCTTACCTGACCCACAGAGTAGCATCCACGTGGTTTATAACCCTGTAATCCTTCTTCACTTGGCAGCTGGAGAGACAGATGCTGCAAAAATGTAAACCACATTTCCCCTTCTTCTACCCCCATGAAGATAAGCTGTTCAGTTCTGCCTGCAACGCCCAATGGCTCTGTTCTCGCCTACCTGCACGAACTTGGCTCCTAGCGCTCTCTGTCCCATCCGCCCTGCCCCAGCTGTACAGTACTCTTTTACTGTAGTTCCTCAAATTCCCAGACTGGTTCCCTCCCAGGAGCTCTGACAGTAGAAGTTTCCCTTTTCATGGGATATTCTCCTTTCTGAGTTTTATAAACCAGGCTCCCCTTTGTCATTCAAATGGACGATCTTTAGGGAGGCCTTCCAGAGTTACTTACTTTACATTCCCGACATGTTAGGTTGAGCCATATGAAATTGCTGTTGTGTAGATTGAACGTTGGAAGTTTTGTAACCTTCAACTTAAAGAAGCTCTGGGCCTATTTGTCTTGCCTGAGTGGTGAGTGTTTCTACACGTTTGTGTTGTTCACCTGGTTTGTATATATTATAATGTGCGGTATTACCTTCTACATAGTACATTTTTAATAAAAGGTGCTTGCAGTTGCTATCACTGTTGTTACAGTAGTGCTTGTCACACATCGTCATCACTATCATCATCATCATCATCATTATCATACTAAGCCATGAGGGAAGACACAAAGATGAGGAAAATGGGCAAACAGAGGAGACCTGAAAACTAAACTGATTTGAGATACAGGACACAAAAGGTCCGACTGACATCGGGGCTTCCCTTGCTAGCAAACTGACCTGAGATAAAGCATTATTCTTTTGGAGTTAGCACAAGAGTTGGATTTTCAAATTAGACTCACAAGTAACGAATAGTTTACCAAGTAGCGAGCTTTATCAATGATGTCAAAGCCACAAGTGACCCCAAGTTAAGGGAAAGCAAGGATAGGCCCAGGACTGCCCACGCTCTGTCCCAGGCACTTCCCCACCATGTCAGGACAACCCAGATTCTACACATGGGTTTCCAAACTATGGACAAAAGCGCATCACTTACATGAAAGGCAGGTATTCTGGTCTTGAAATTTGTACTCCAATAATTATATAACTTACATGACATTTCTGGGAGAGCTGAGCCCCATGAATCTGCAGATTCCAGGTTTATTTATCACAAGCAGCCCTAAACTGATAAGGCACATACTCCTAAAAGTATTCCAAAGATAAAGATTCATCGCTAATAAATACCATCCATAGTTTTCCCTAGAATTCATAATAGCATATTTACAAGAAGATTTACTGGGTCACATTTCTTCCCCCGCCCTCAGCCATCCCCAGGAAAGAAAAAGAATATATTACAGGCCTGCATAACCCTTTCCTCCCCACTTTTCTAGGCTACAGTTCCCTCATCTGTAAAATGAATATTTTGATCACCATATCTGAGGACCTACAGGGTCCGAAATCTCATGAATCCATGAAAAGTGAGGTTATTTCCTATCACTACATAGACCAGGCAGAAGCTACATTCATAACATATAGTAAAAGGGATGCTCTACCAGGGGGATTGTTAAACTCAACTCAAAAAGTTCCTTCCTACTTAGATCACTGAGTAAGCAGGGTGTATGGGAAGAAGGGTGCACTATGGAGTCAGAGAGGCCTGGGTTCAAGCCTCAGCTCTAGAATTTAGTGGCTATAGGTCTTTGGGAAAGTAGCACAATGCGTCTAAACCTCTGTTTCTTCACCCATTATGTCATAATCATGAGTTTTAATGAGATGATGCAAATCAACACCAAGTACCGTGATTGGTATAAAGTAATTGGCAGGGGTGAGTTCATTCATTCATACATGTCATTGCATGCATCTACTATTATATAGGACCTTGCTATCTGGAATGTCCACAGTATACAAAAATTATCTAAGATGATAGGTGTTAGGCCTACTCCAGTGAACAACACAGATGGATCACTAGCCACCCATGCACACCTCTTTCCATTCCTACCATGTTGCCTCTTAGCTTCGACTCGTTGCACGCATAGCAGCCAGACGGAACTTCCTCGGCTACAGATCTGAGCCACTCCTTTGCTTAAAACTCTCCAATACCTCCAGACTGCTTTAAAGATCAATCTGTGGCAATTCAACCCCTTGAGCAAGGCTCTCAGCGACAAGGCTGTTGTTTTCTTCTCATTGACCCCCCCAGGATTAGTCAGGGTAGATTAATTACCGGAGCAAACAGTGCCAACGTTTAAGCAGAATAACACTCTAAAAGTGTGCTTCTCATTCACACCTCCATCTAATATGCATTAGCTGAGAGAGAGCTGATCATCACGGGCAATAGTTCAATGCCCTCCTTTCCTTTGGACTGGTGGGTCACCCTCTGCCTCTGGATTCTCAGAATTCTGTCTGCCAGAATATAGGGAAAGAGAACAGATTATTCACGGAAAGGTTTATGGTTCAGATCTGGATGACATGCCTATCACTTCGTATCTCATTCTACTGGCCATAAATGAATTCTGAATACTACTTTACCTAACCACAAATGAGGATGAGGTATTAGATATTGCTGATCATTAGCTTTCTTTCTCCTATTGTCTTACAACTGACACCGGAGCAAATCTAGATGGCCACACCAAAAGCTACCTCTGTGCTTTTGACCTTGCTGGCCTCTCTGTCAATAACACATTAGCAAAATTCTTTTTCATCCTTCAGCTCTGTTCAAGCCTCATCTCCTCTTTAATTCTTCCTCCATCGGGGCCCTTCCTTACCCAGAGATAAAGCTAATTGCTCACCCTTCTTAGTACCTCTAGATTTTGCCCACGCTCACTGTCTTATAGCTTTTTCATATGCATGCCTCTTCTCTAGAACTTCAGCTCCTGAGCAGAGGCCTGTGCTGTTGCGTCACTGTGTCCCCACCATCCTGCACGCATCCCAGCATTGAGTGAGCTGCCCAGGAGGAAACTCCAAAGGTACTCAGTGTTCTCAGAGAAACAGAGCTGAGTGTTAACAAGCCAAGTTTAAAGTCAGACCACCTGGTTTTAAGACCGACCAGTTTGTATAACCTTAAATTGCTTTCTCTCTGAATCTCAGGCACCTCATCTGTACAGCCAGAAGAATATCAGCTCTCTGCATCACATTGTCATGAAGAATTTAGGAATTAATGGATTTAAAGCTCTCAGTATGTTGCTTGATGCCCACAAGGAGCACTAAATAAAATAATGGCTTTTGCTGTTATCATATCCTTCTGACCTATGTTGTGAATGGGAAGAGAAATGCTCTCCCCTGACTTTGAGCAGTTTTGAATTAGGGCAGAAAACCTAGCGCTATGGACACGTGTCCCCCACGGAGTGACTCAGGCAAGCCGAGGCCCTGCTGAGCTCCCATGGCCCTGGAACGGTTCCTTGAGTGAGGTCTGGCAAGGGCAAGGGAGAAGCTGGCAGAGTAAATGATTTAGTCTGCTCAGCAAAGTAAACGTGGCTCCAGAAAGTCAGAAGGCACTCAGAATGAAAGCTCCAACTGCCACTGGGTGGAGGAAAGTTTTTTTCCAAATTCAATTTGTTTTCACTTGAGCTGCTTCATTTCATCAACACAGCTCTTTGGAACATTGGCTAAATTCCCCCCCAAAGTCTCCCTTTTAAAGTATTTTTTCCCCTCTCCCTTTCCCTAGTTCCTCAAATGCAATAAAAAATAAACACTTGGAAACCTAGAGAAAGTCCCCCAAAACACCAGGTCACTGTAGGTATAACCAGGGATGAGCTTTCAGATTGATTGGTAAGGATGGGACTGTAGGTCTGGATACAGAGCTGCTGTCAGCAGCACAGTGACTGCAGTTAAATCATCCCTCCAGTGGCCCTGCAGTTGATAAATGGCCTTCTCTTGACAAAGACCCCTTTATCCTGGTCAACCTTGAGTGAGGCCCCCCGGGTCTCCCCATTTCAGCTTCGGGAGGAAGGAGAAGGGAGGAAGGAAGCAGACCCTTGTCTACAGCAGCAGCACAGAAGGTTTCTCAATCAAGAGTCCAGGTTGCAATCCATTCTCTGTTTAGGCATCTGAGTCACGGTCACTCACTCCATTGCTCCATCAACAGGACCAGGCCAGGGGCCCAAGGCCAGAATGTGTTTGAGGAGTATCATTCTTTTTAGTACCTGAAACTTCTACGAAAAGCAAACAATAAACCAGAGAACCCTGCTTGGGCTGGCCCACGAAAGATTCTGAAGTGCTTCCAGTTTAGAACCAGCTAGGTCCAGACCAGCACTGGTTCCTTCTGAGTATGAACCACCCTAGTTTTATAGTTTTACTCCTCTCTGTTGGAGAGGAAGTATCTAATGTCAACAGCAAAAGACTACATAAAGGACACTTTTCTTTTCTTTTTTTTTTTTTCTCTGCTGCCTCCTCACCTTTTTTGTTTTCATAAGAACTTGGCATGGCTGATAAATTAAGCAGATTTTTCCACACAAGCAACATAAGGATTCTTTGTAAACTGTATGAAAGTTACATGACTATGGTGGCCAGGTTTAGGAAGATAATTTTGCTTCAGTTTTCCTTCTAAGTTGTTAGATATTTAATGCCTATAGACAGGAAAAAATCTACAAAGAAGTAACAAAAGATGAACACCACTATTTTATTGGTATTTGCCAGGACACCAGTATGCTGTTGTAATCCTTGCACAATCCTGTAAGGTCTCTTTGTTCAGAGAAAATTGAAACTCCTAGAAGTTAAACACTCTGCTCAAGATCCCATAGATAGATAGTGGGAAAGCCATGAATCCATCAGATTTTGGCGTAGCAACTGTGAAAGCCACTTGCACTTGTAACTATGGCTCTCCTTGCTCACTGCCCTCTTCTTCAAAACCAAAGTGGCAGCTTGATCTGCCTCTTGAGGTGGTTAGAAGGGTTAAACGAAATCTATTTGAGTGAATCTATCTATCTGTACCTTTTATGTGGTTGTATATGAAATTCTACCAGCACAGAGTCTGCAGCCTCAGTTGTTTTGAAACCAGAAAGTTGGCATTCATGCTGTATGTCACTACCTAGCCAATGAGGAGAGACAGGGATTGAATCTTCGTGCGTGCTTTTTTCAGACAGCTGGCAATCTGAGAAGGCGACAGGTAATATACCCTAAAACCCATCTTAACCTCCTATCTCCAACCAACCTTTTTATAAGGAGAAGAAAAGGGTAGGTAAAAGGTTTGTAAAAAAAAAAAGGATAATTGGATAAGAGTTGCAGTCTGGCTGCAATTTTTCTTGTACTTCTTTATCTGCTGATCAACAATTCTTGTCCTGAGAATTCCCTCCCTTAAATGTAGTGGCTCAGATACTAAGTTGATGGCCTGCAGACCCCTTGGGGCATGAAGGTTGAATTGCTTGTCAACCTCCTGGAGTCACTGAGTCACCATAGGTCATGCATTCCAGGTCTTGAAATAACAGCTTTCAGTGGTTAAATCACTTAAGCCTATCAACTATAACTAAGGCTAAAATCTTTGACTCTTGTGTCCCCCTTATCAGTTTGAAGCAGTTCAAGGCAACAGAGCATGGGGATCCAGGTCAAGGAGGGAAACAGAGTTGCCCCTGACTTCCCCACGCACCAGCCTCACCCTGTTTAGGCTGGGAATTAGCTCTGTTACTGCACTAACCTTGTTCACAAGACTAGACATAGGGCTTGATTCTGGGACCTCTTCCAATGGCTACTACGTAACTGCTTTTCATTATATGTTGGTTGAGACATCAAAGGTATCTTTCTGACCTTTCAGATCTCAGCAAAATTGGCTTGACACATTCCCCAAATGGGTAACCAACGGACATCCAAAACCTTCTCCAATACTTCAGCAAATTCCCAGAAACCCAGGAGTCTCTTATCTCTGAGGGTCTTGTTTTTTAGATGATGTCTCTGTTCTACTCCATTAAGACCCAGTTGGGGGAAAAAACTATTTTTTGAGTTTCTAAACTGTCTACTCACACATTTGTGAGAAGAGTAGACTCTATTCAATACTAGGGAGAGGGCCTCCAACAGAGAAATCTCTACCACCACCATGAAAACAACAAGGAACAGAATGTCACTAGTAAGAAACATCCTCTGGCCACCTCAAGTTCAAAGTATTTCACAAGTTTCATAGCAGCCTTTCTCCATCTGGCTGACATCTCCATTCCCTTCTCCCCACCCTCCACCTTTTGTGTGTGTGTCTCCTTACTCATCTCTCATTTATTTCATTTAAGGAGAAAAATTGATCAATCAGGCTCCTATCCCATGGAAAGCTCTCATCCACGATTATTTGGCATCTGTCAACACCTACACCTTAGAGATCTCCCCAACCTCCAGAGCATTATTGAGCTCCACCCACCCCTCTTCCCAGGAGGCACCCCAATGCTGGTGCTAAGATCTTAGATAAATACTGACAAAAAATCTTTACTGCTTATGTTGCACCAGACACTGTTTCCAGCATGTCATATTTATGAACTAATTCTCCCAACAACTCCCTGAAATAGTTGTTATTGTGTTTCCATTTCACAGATGCGAACTAAGAGGCAGAGAGGTGAAGCAACTTGCTCAAGGTCATGTACATAGTGGGGGAGCCCTGATTCAACTTCTGACAGTCTGGTTCCAGAGTCTGTGCTCTTCTCTGCTAGGTACTCATCAGATAGAAAGATGGGAAACCAGATGTTTTTCCCTCCCAAATCACAGCAAAATAAAGGAATGCATTTATTTACAAAATAAATGAATGAGTAGAATATGAAGCAAAACTGGGGTTTGGGAAAATGTATAAAATGAAAACAACAAAAAGTAGGCCAAGAGTTATCAGGATTTTGTTTTGTTTTGTTTTGTTTTGTTTTAAATATTAATCTCTAAGAGGGTAGTTTCAAATTGGACAGTGGAAGCTCTGTGGTGAGCAATTCTGAGGAGCATTGACCAGGCTCCAGGAAGTTACATGCAGGGGATAGGCTGGGTCAGGGAAGGACCATGTTTGATATCCTATAATCTGTCTCCCATACCTGCAGGAAAAACACCATGGCTAGGGAACATCCTGCTTTGCTTTAAAGTTCCTTGGGAGGAGATGCAGGTTGTACAGGCAGGAGGAGAGAGCTCTCAGTTACATGAAGACTCATGTTGCTGAAGGGGGTGGGCCCCTCTCCAGAGGAGCAAACCCAGGAAAGTTTCCTCTTCCAAGGGATCTCTGTTCCCTACTTGGAAACCACCATCGTGTATCTACATCTGGACCATGACATCTGTTATAGCACACCATCCTCTCACCAAAATTCAGCAGAGTGGGTAACCAGGACTGGGGTTTCTTAACAAGTTGAGGGAGGTAGTTCTCTTCCCCAGCTCCCTTTTCTAAACATTTTCCTCCTGAAAAAAAAAAAAAAAAGAAAAGTTAAGTCATCCTCAACATCTAGACCTATTCTTACAGAAGAGTAAGAAAATCACTCTTGATGATTTGAATCTTTGACATTTGATGTCATTCAAAGATCTATCTTTGAATGGAATAAAGGTCTCATTCACTGAGTAAATCACTCTTGATGATTTGAATCTTTGACATTTGATGTCATTCAAAGATCTATCTTTGAATGGAATAAAGGTCTCATTCACTGAGTATTTCACCTTTTCCATTTGGCAAATTCTCATACCCTCACCTTTATTCCCACCCAGACTAATTGAAAGGTTCCCTCATTAAGCACAATACTTTCTTTCTGGGCTCCAGCATCACACATATGCAGAATGATGATAATAACAACACTCTGCTAAGAACTACTATTTGACTACACCATGCTAGCTGTTGGACAAGCACAATCTTACTGAAGTTTTAAGATGAGTCTGAGTTCTATAATACTACCTTCATTTTATAGTTGAAGAAATCAAGGCTCAGAGAGGGTCCCATAAACTGTGAGTGAAGAACTTGGACTCAACCCAAATCCACCTGATTTTAGAACTTTAATCACTTCACTCTTTCCCTAGGTGAGACAATGGCCACCACCATTGGTGGAGAATGAAGCAGAGCTCATGACCTTTACCCCCATCTATCCTGAAAGGCCTCCTACTTGCCCGAAAGTCTCTACTTATCCGTATCAGCAGCATCGACACCAGGAACTGAAAACCACTTAGGTGGAACCTGTTCTGTCCCATTTCAGGTTATTTACTTCTAACAACCACTTCTACATTAGATTTCTTCAGTCCATCTATACAGTTTTGACTCATCTGAGGTATTTGGCTTGTGGTTCTGCCTTATTTCACTCCTTCTTAATACATCCATCTAAAGACTCCCTGTCCTGGTCACTCCTCCTAATTCTTTCAAGATCTACCTCTGCTTTTCAGTCTTTCTCCACACCCCACATATTAGTTTCATCTTTGGTGACTTCAGCCTTGGATAATCCTTCCAGCATCCTGGCTTTTCAGATTCTACATTCTTTATTTCCTATGATCCTCACCTCTCTACTCCTCCCGCATAATCTCAGTTCAGCTATCCCCAATACAGACATACCTCATTTTACTGAGCTTTGCTTTATTGAACTTCACAGATGTTGCATTTTATACAAATTGAAGGCAAGACCCTGCTCCAGCAAAAAGATGACAACTTAATTCTGATATCTGCTTTATTGCAATACTCTCTTTTTTTTGCAGTGGTCTGGAACTGACCCCACAATAGCTCCAAGGTATGCCTGTACCATTTTACAGGTCTTCTGGGATCTCCAGTTGGCAGATCCATTTTCTTTCTCCTCATTTCCCAGAACCCTTTTGTCTAACTTCCTTTTTTATCCTGCTAAGTTGTCATTAACTGTCACAGCAATTACTTTTCTCAACATCCTCAG
>PVKU01009173.1:0-64743 GCA_004027475.1 Anoura caudifer
GCAGGTCCAGCTGGGTGCGTCCCCCAGCCAGGCACTGGAATGCACTCCTCCCTGGTCACGGCCGCTGGGACTCGAGGACCTGCGAGGTTGCTCTTGGTCTGGGCCGGCCCTGGCTCTGGTGCTGCTCCGGCCGGCTGGCTGATTTCTGGACAAGTTGCTTGATGTTAACCGTGCACTCACTCCCTTCTGCGTGAAGTGGGGGTTAAGGGTACCTTCGAGGTTCCGGTGTTGGTGTGTGGCTGTCTGGGGCCTGGCGAAGGTATGGCCAAGAGTTAGTTTGGGGAAGGCAGTGACTCCGTCTTCAGGACAGAGGAGTCAGAACAAAAATGTTCTTGTCCAGCTTATTCTAGGGAAAATTTTTTTTTTTAAATGGGGTTATTGGGCACATATATCCAGAGGAACATAAACTAAAAGAATGAAGCATATCTAGTCTTAAGGAAGCTTGAGGGGCCTGCGTTCTCTCAGACCGGAGTTAGTTTTCCTAGGCTTTACCGAAAACACAGATCCCCCTCCGCGTGGGTGGGGGCTGGGCAGTGCAGCCAGGCCTTGGCTACTTACTTCCTGGCCACGTCCTGGCCACCTCCAAGGCACAGGTGCCTGCCACAGCGCCACCCTTTCCGTGGAGTCGGTGAGATTGTCCTGGAATATCCCTTCCCTAGTGAGGGCTGGGGTCACGGGCTGGGGCTGCTCTGGGCTGCAGTTTCTCAGGAAACGGGTGTTGGTCCCGTCCAGAGCTGCCTTGCGGACTTGAGATACAGATGGCTCTTTTGCCTCCCTTTTTTCTGTTTGAAGATGTTTTTAATTCTGAGCCTGCGTCACACCAGCATTCTTTTCAGGACAGAGGACAGAAGCTGTCCCTGCATGCAGCCGAGAGACTGGTTCCAATCCAGAGCCAACTGTGGCCCGATCCTTGGTTTAGTTATTGGGCAGACCAGTGGCTAGGGTCCTCTCCAGGGTCTGATCTGGACTCAAGCTTTGGATCAGGGTGAGGAGGAACCCTGGGGAGGGGGAGGGGCTGCTGTGCTAGGGAAAGGAAGAGATAGGGAGGGAGGTGTGACTTAGCCTGACCAGGCCACAGAAAGGGTCACTCCCCTCTGGAACAGCAGCATTTGCTGCCCCGGGGAAGGGTCTGCCCCTGACCTGATGCAGGCAGGGGCCACAGCCACCATGACCACCACTCGCGTGGCCACGCAAGCCAGACCCCAAGGGACGGAGGAGCCTGGAGCAGCTCTTGTCTCTCTGGTTTGGCTGGCCCGGTTTCTTTTTTCCCCTCCGGAGATAGGCTTTTTGCCATTCCTCAAGACTCCATGGAGAGACCAGAATGCCTTCTCGGGGCCCTAACAAGCGAGTGAGCCCCAGCACCTGGCATACAGTTGGTGCTCAATAAAAATGCTGCACTTTTAAAACAGCGGGCGTGAAGGACTTCACGCAGTCTGCATGACGACGCTCTGCTGGACGGGCAGGGGCCACGCTGCCCTGGGCTGCGCCTGGCCCACGGCAGCCACGCAGCTGCGTGGTGAATGCAGTTGTGTCCGGGACGGGTCTCCGGTGCGGGCAGGGGCACGGCTGGCAGCAGGGAGGGGGGGGAGGGAGGGAGCCAGGCTTTGTTAGCGTAAAACGTGATTGTGTCATGTCTCTCTCCTTTACCAAAGTCAAACCAAAACGAAAATAAGACAACTCAGACTCCGCCCTGAGGACAGCACCGAGGTTCCCCCGACTGTGGGGCAGATGACCGAGGTCCTTCCGGTCTGACCTCACCCGCGGTGCAGATTTGCCGTGTTTATTGCAGACCTCAGTCTGCTGCTGGACACACTCACCTTCGGTGCAGATTAATCATCTCAGCCACCTGGTGGGGTAGGCCGTGGTCCTAACGGGGAGAAACCCAAAGGGCCGAGCAGGCGGGATTTTAGGGAGCATCTGAGGCCTGTCGTGTGCGTGGCCCCAGCCCGGCACCTCACTTCTCCCTCCTTACTCCTTGGTGGAAAGTGTCGTGTCCGTCACTGGCTGATACTTTGAGGGGTTTTCTTCTCTCCTAATACGTAATTCTTTGTCTTTCTTCAGGGTGGCAGATCAGGTTGGAGAGAGGCAGCCCATCAAACAAGTGGGCTGAGGAGGGGCCTGGACGGGCAGGAGGAGGGATGAGGCTAGCCAACGTGCAGCCGGGCGGCAGGGGCATCGGGGACACCTGGAGCCACCTCCTGAAACGTGTGGTGCGCGTCTCTTGCCCAGGGGTGCAGGTGAAATACTAGGCTAAAGGGAGACTTTCTTCCTCAGAGGAGAAAGCAAGCGGCTCCCTTTTCCTGTCCTTTGTCTCTTGTCCCCTTTGTCCCAGCCCTCGCCTCTGTGGCCTCCCCTCCCCCAGCGGTTCCTTCCTTTGTGCCCCCGCCACTCACCAGCGAAACTTAACTGGAGCCTCCAGCGTCCTCAGCAGAGGCCCCTGCCTTCACCGCTCCCCGTGAAACCAGAGTAGCTGGTAGGTCCTGGCCTGGCTGTCAGCGCACGGACTGAAAGGAACCAGACAGGGGCCCCAACCCCCAAAGGGGGTGGTTAGTTTTGAAGTTTGGCACTGGCTGTTGGCAGCCCCGGCCGAGGGAGCAGCATTGTTGGGGGGCCTGCTGCTGCTCCGGTCCGAGGGGGCCGGCAGGGGGAGGGGCGGGCCCTTTCCTGGTGAAGGGCTGCGGGCTTTCCATCCAAGACGCTCTTCCGCTGCTCCGAGTGTTTCTGGGGCCCTCTTGGTCGTGAGCTCTGTGTGCGACGCCTAGAAATAGGGACAGGCGGAACTGCAAGAGAGGCAGCCCCGCGCTTCCGAGTGCGGAGCAACCCCTTTTGTTCCACGAAGTCTTTGAGCAAACGTTAGCAGTCACCTGGGGGTTAGGCAGAAATTGGGGGAGAAAAACTGAGCATTGGGGGAGAATGTGCCCATTAACTCAGTTTGCTGAGAAATACGGAAAGTGCGGGCTGGATTCCGTTCTCCATGATGAAACGGGCCGTCCATGCCTGGTCTCTGACTGGGTGTCGGCGGTCTGAGGTCGTGTGCTCCCTGGGGCGTGTGGCAGGCGCGTCACATCAGCGCTGAGGGGACCGCCGTGTCCAGCAGAGGTTCGGTGGAAGCGGGGGTGGAGTCGTTGAGGCAGAACCGAACTGTGGTCCGTCAGCTTCTCTGTTGCCAGAGTGTCTTTACTTAAAATATTTGTTACTGACTTTAATGTACGTGCTTAAAACCATATGTTCCTGAACACATGTAAATTCAGAAGTAGTATATTCTGCTCTCAACTTGCATAAAATTTTTATTCTGTGTCTTCATAAGCGTTTTTGACATTAATGTCTTAAATGCTGTCACCCAAAGCCACTTTGTAATCCAACCCCCTTCTCAGCACATGTCACCAACCCTCTCCAAGTTGTTTTGAGATGTACTGTTCAAGTTTATGTGTGATTCCCTCTCTACGATTTTTTCTGACGCCACAGGGACCCACTATAACATTAAGACGGTGGATTTGTAAAATTTGTCTCATAGACGTTTGCCACCGGACACGCCCCAGCAGAGTGGAGACTGTTCTGGTGCGGGGGGCGGCCCTGCCCTTCTCGGGTGTCCCTGTGTGGCCCTGATATTTTTCTGAGCCTTAGTTTCTTTATCTGTGGAAAACAACAGCGGTGTCCAAGGCTCACTTCTCAGGATTAAGAGTGAAGAACGCAGGGCAGTGCCCCGTATACAGTAAGTGCTCAGCAAGTGCGCCGTTGGAGGCCGACTGGTGGGAGCACCCTGGCCCTTGCTGGTTTCTCAGGGTGACTTTGAGGGCTTATCAGGCGAGGCCTGGAGCAGCCCTTGTGGGGAAAAGCCAAGGACCACAGTGGTTTTTGGTTTTTGGTTTTGGAGTGGGGAATCCATTCCAGGGGAGAGAGGGTGCACTTCCGGCTGGTGAGGACACGGTGATGGGGCCAGGTGAGGCTTGTGGCCTCGCGACCACTTACTGAGTCTATAAAAGTAACCCCTGTGGTGGGCTCGCTGGTGTCCCCCGAGTGGCGTGTTTGAAATGCCCAGGAGTGGGAGAAGTCTACCAGCCTGTAGACAGGACTCATAGGAAATGTTCAGGCTTTGCCTTTTTACAGCTTTACTTCAAAGCTGGCAAAAGCTTACATGGAGCTATACCAGGAGCCAGGTTCCACGTGTGCTCGCCGATGCTTGTCATTGTCACGGTCGTTGGCCATCTCTGGGTTTCGGGTGACGGATGACACGCTCCCAGCCCTTGGTAGGGATGGAAGCTCCTGGGATGGACGGTGGCCGCAGCGTGTGCTGCCGGTGTCCAGGTTCGCAGGGCCGATTTGCATCCCCCTTTGTGAGTGAGGGCTGCTTTGAATATCCACCTCCGTTGCACCAGTGCTGGAGGCCCTGGGATCCCCAATTTAGATGGCTGACGGTAACTTGAAACTGAAACAATCAGAAGTATTTATCTCTTGAAAAAAGAAGAGTGTGTCTCTGGGGCGGGGGGGGGGGGGGGGGGGGGGGGGGGGGGGGGGGGGGGGGGGGGGGGGGGGGGGTTAGAACTACCCTGCCTCACTCCCAGCCGCAGGAAGTGGCCACCTGGCTGAGACCTTCCATGTGGACGGCAGGGGTCTAGAATGACCACAGGTCAGAGGCGCTGCCCCGAAGCCAGTTTTTCCTTCGGATTCTTACATTTCCTTGAGAGACTTAGCGAGATGGAATGGAAGCGGGTGGTGTGTTCCGCTGTTGTGAAGCTTTAAGGGCTGCATCCTTCCAGTGTGAACTCTCTCCCCGGCGGCCCCAAAGTGAGAAACGTGGTAGTGGTTTAAGAAGCTGGCGTTGGTAAAAATTGGGGTAAAATTAATTTCAAAAGACCGCAGACCTTGAGGGAGGGTGTGGGTGGGGGATAACTGAATGGGCAAGGCCTCGGGCCCTGTGCCTGTCAGGGAGGGAGGGAGGGAGGGAGGGAGAGAAAAGAGGGAGACACCCGAGACTGAGCCCTGGAGACCCAGAGGGAGGGGGAGGGGCCGGGAGTGGTGGACGGCGCAGGCTGGGGGAGGGGTCACTATTTGCATAACTGATTGTTGTTGCTCCTGGGGATTGTGGTGGGGGAAGGGCGGGCGGTGCCGAGGCTCTGTCCTCCCTCTCCCCTCCCTGCTATCCTTTCCTGCGCCCTCCTCCTTCCCCCTTTCTTCCCCTCCCCCCTCTTCCCGTCAGGCCTTGTCAGCCCCACCTGTGCCCCCTCTGATGGCGCAGGGTGGGCCTTGCCCTTGTTGCCGGGTGGACAGGGTTTTACGGCCTGGGTTCCAGTTGCAGGCAGGGCCACCGCAGCCGCCTGTCAGGTCAAGATAAAGTCCCAAGGAAGGCCTCTGGCTGCGCGCCCCTCTGCACCAGCCGGCGCTTTCGGAACAGCGGTTCCTTGTGCGAGCCCATCGTCTTCTCCTCCCCGAGACTGGAGGCTGCGGCTGGGGTCTCCGTGCCGTGGTGATCTGGGCCTGTGAACTGTGGCCCGCAGCTTGCCTGCCACCTGGAGGTTCATCAGAGTTGAGGGCACCTCTGGGAACGAAAGGGCGCTGGTGGTGGGGTGCCCTTTAGCAGCACCAACTGGGTGTCATGGTGGGAGTCCCAGGGAGGTGAGGCGGAGACGCCGGTGCCCGAGCGCAGAGGGGCTCTGTCTGCTGCAGACCCCAAACACCGCTGCCTGGTGGGCCCGCCACCTGTCTCTGCCAAACCAGTTAAGTGACGCGCACATGTGGCGTGACCCCCAGGTTGGAATAAACTCTACCTAGTGGTTTGTCATCCACCGCGGGCTTTTCTGTTTAGTGCGTCCGTGTCATCAGGAGCGCCCACCTGAGCCTCAGTTTCCCCACCTGTGAAACGGTGGTGACGCTCCTTGGTCAGGTTGTCGGTCAGATTCCAGTCAGACACCCCATAGTGACGATTGGAATGATGCTGAGCAGAGTGGGGCCTCCAGGCTCTGACCAGAGGGTTCTGCCCGGCGTCTGGGGCACAGGGACGGAAGCAGACCTGGGTTCACCTGCCGGCGGGGGAGGACCCCTGGCTGAAAGCCGGTGAGCGGGCAGGACCGGCTGCTGATCTGAAACAGCCTCTTCTGCAGCTGCCACACTGTGTGTTTTGCCCCAGGACAAGATTGTGAGTTGTTCCTGAAATGCCTACAGTTTCCCCCAGGGGGCGGGGGGCTGCTCCACGTACATCTTCCCAAGGGGTGCTCTCCTGCCCCCCACCCCCATGCCTGATCTTTGTGCTTAGGCTTAGGTCACGGTCCTGTCACAACACGAGGGCTGAAAACATTGGGAAGCCAGCAAGTTCAGGCCCCAGCGGCCAGTGAGCCCCCTGGTTCCCCAGTTGGATTGGGTGGGGTTGCTATTTTAAACATCAGCGGCAACTCACTCTTGGGGTTCCCGGGGCCAAGGCTGGGTGCTTCTTTTCCCTGGCACATTGCCGGAAGGGAGTGTGTGTTTGCTTCACACCCCACACTGCTGGGTGGGGTGGGGGACCGAGGGAGAAGAGGGGGGCTAGGTTGTTCCACAGGGTGCAGGCTTCACTGACTACTTCTTTTCTCTGAGCCGCAACTTCTGGGAGATGGGGAGCGTGAAAGCATCCATCACAGGCTGGGTGAAGGTGGTTTGTGAGCAAATTTCACTCCGGAAAGTGTTAGGTCTTTGGTACTGATAATCCCAGAAAGACCTGGGCAGGTCAAGAACTTGCAGGTGGGAGGAGGCGGGCCAGTGGTGCCTGAGGGAACCATGTCGCTGCCCTCGTGGCTTGCTGAGGGGATTAACCACCAAGGTCATACGGGGGAAGAGCTTTCCCAGGGTGTTTTCTCAGAGGGGGGCCGTCTTCCCAGAGCTCATGGCCCCTCAGCCCCAGGAGCCAGGTCTCAGGCCTGCCAGCCACCCAGCTGCTCCGGTCACTGACCCAGGGCGCCCCGGGTGCTGCCCACCCACCACCTGGCCCGTGCACGTGTGCACCTGCCCTCCCGCCTCTGAGCACCGCCCCCAGGAAGCTGCTCGGACTGCGTGGCGCTCCTTGGAGACAGGCTTCCAGCTTCATGCTCGTGGCTCTGTGAGCCTTTCGGTCAGCTCGTGAGCTTGCGGGGCGCTGGTTCTGAGGGGAGGCATCGGGGTGGCCGGTCTTTCCTGCCCGAGTGGGCTTGCAGCCTGGAAGGGGTGGTGGGGTGGGACTCACTCCCGCAGCTCTGGCTCCGGTGGCCCGGAATCACACACGGCCTCAAGCAGGCTCAGCCCAGGGCCCCAAGTCTGACACCGATATGTGCAGCCCTGGGTGTAAGTAGGTGGGGGGCGGAGGGGCGTCGGCCGGGCTCGGGTGCTGAGGGACATCCCTAGTTTTTAAAAACAACACTTGCTGACACCCGAGCCCACGCAGGGCACCCTTAACCCTTCTCAGCTCTGTCGCTAGAACCATGGAGAGGCAGCGTCTGCTACTTACACAAGAGGAAACTGAGGCCCAGGCAGGGTAGAGGCCACCTTGATTGACAGGAAAGGGGCCCCAGGGGCTGTTGAAAATTTCCCTCCAGCCCTCAGCAGTGGGCTGATAGGTCTCACCTTGCTCCCAAGGCCGTTGCCATTAGCAACCAACTTCCCCTGTTGGTTCTGGGGGCCCTCGAGGGGAAGAGGGAAGAAGGTGGAAGCCAGGCTGTCAGTCAGTCAAGTGGCATTTCATTGTCTGTGTCAGTGGGTTAGTGCTGGTGACACTGGAAGGAGGGCTGGGCACGTCGGAGTCATCCGGTGCATAGGCCTATTGGTTTGCTCTTGGTTGTCCCGGTGATGGGGAAATGACACGCAGGGATGCCTTGCCTTGTGCAGCGAGATGCCTCCCCGGCTCCGTTACCCCATACTCACCCGAAAATGGAGGACAGCACCAAGCAGAGGATTCCTAGGCAGTGAGGCCTCCTGGGGTCAGGTGGACCTTGCTGTTGACCTGGCTCAGCTGCTCTCCGGTTCTGTGGCCTTGGGTTACTCACTTGGCCCCTCTGAGCCTCAGGTTACCCATCCGTAAAACAAGGGTCAGGGTACAGGTGTGAATCAGCAGTGCAGGTGTACAGCGCTTGGCACCTTGCCCGACACCCCTGAACTCTCAGCGAGACCTCGCTGGCGTGGGAGGCATTGGAAACCTGCAGATGAGGGGTGGCCAGCGACTTGGTCACCATTCACGGAACGCCATCCGGGACCTGCCGTAGGTGTGGCGCTGAGGGGATACAAAGCTCGGTGAAGGTCAAGTTGATGGTGGTTCAGACCATCCCACCGACCAGTTGACGATCGAGGGGCAGCTCGTGGTTCATGCTGAGGGGGGAACACAGGCAGAATCTGGAGGGGGCCCAGAGAGGGCAGTTGCTGGCTGCTTTAGAGGACGGGAGGGCTCCCTAGAGGGGGTTTTGTTGCTGGACCTCAAAGACGGCAGAGAGAGAGAGAAAGTGGAGGGGAAGGCCACTCGGATCTTTGTGTTCGAGGGCTGTGGACAATGTACAGCGAGAGCCGCTGCTGTTTCTTGGGCTTCTAGTCGGTGCCAGGCCCTGGTCCAAGTGGTTGGCGTATATGAAGTGATTTAATTCCTGTAACCAACCCTGTGAGGCGGGTGTTACCCTGTTTTGCAGTTGAAACATGGGGCCGTGGAGAAATTAAGGAACTTCTCCAGGCTCAAGCACATGGAAGACCCAGTATTTGGACACCAGCAGTGTCCAGAGAGCACACACGCGTGTGGCCACTGAGTCCGAGCCCCTGCCTTGCCTGCCAGGACCCAGGTCTGGCTTTTGGGGCACGGAGGCTCATTAAGTAGTGGTGTGACCTACTAGACACTGGTGGGGGGTAGGTTGCAGAGTCCCCTCCCTACTTCCACCTCGGTTTCCTTTATCTGTAAAATGAGAATAACCCATGTCCGTGAGTGAGCTGTAGTTTGCTCTTGGGGGTTGTTCAGACCTGCTTTGTGGGTGGGGTGCTGTCACCCCCAGCAGCTTCACCAGGCTGGGGTTGCAAGGTAGAAGGTATTCAATCTTCAGGCAGGCTTCCCTGCCCCGCCCCAGCTGGCCTTGCTTGGGAGGCCAGGAGCCTGTGGGACTTGGACAGGATTAGATAAAACGCGGGCAGAGTGCCCAGCATCGCACCGGCACGCGCGTGGCCCCTGTGAACGGTAGTCGTGTTCATTATGGTGTCTTATCTCTTGATATTGGTAATTATTATCGACGGTTCTCTCATCAGTTCCGTGGGCTGATTTCCGTCTTCACTTTATAGAAGAGGAAACACTTGGGGGGGTGGAAAATGCGTCTAAAGTCACAGTCACGAGCAGACGGACTGACACTGAGTTGGGTGTGTCACGCTCCTCCTGCGCCTGCGCTCCTGCGTGAGGTCACAGGAAAGCTCCAGCAGGCCCTCCCTTGTGCCCTGAAGCAAGGCTCGAAGTTCCCGAGGCTTCCTTGGAGGCAGCCTTCCGGAGCGTGCTCGGGACACGGGCGCACCAGGCTCCTCCTCCCTCACGGACGCGCACCGGAGCTCAGGACGGCGTCTCTGCTCTGCTGGCCGTGCCGTTGAGCTTGGTGCTGGTGTGCACGCACACCCCGCGCCTAATCCGGGCTGGGAACAGTTCAGTCTTGCAGAACCCGCAGCCTCCGTCCAGGGGCTGGAGTGTTTGCCTGCCGGGTGACCCCGTGGGCTGTGCAAATGATGCAGTGGGAGAAGTGGCCGTAGCTTTGGGGTTGCCCGCCGACCTTTCGCCTCGGCCCCACCTTGGCACAGCCTCCTTGGGTGGTCTTCTGGCTGTGGTAGCACCGCTCTTTCCCCAGCCCGCCAACGCTGGGAGGGGTGGGCCCTGTCGGTTTGCAGATGGGCCCTTTGGCTCCGAGCAGTCAGGTCGGTGGGCTGGCGCGCGCACGGCCTCGCGTCGGACAGCGCTGGGAAGACCCGGTAAAGACCCCGCGATCCCGCCGTTGCCGTATCCTGTGTGACGGGCAGAGACCCGGGCCCCGAGCGCTTCCTCGGCTCAGCAGGGACTCCCTCGGGCTGCCACCACCTGCAGCCACCAAGTTGGCGCTCATTCTTTGTTGATCTGGAAGCCGCTTCAGGATCATGGGGTGCCTCAGGGTTGCTCTCGCGGAGAGGAGCTGTGATCCCTTAAACGTGACCGTCCCCTGCGCTGGACACTTTGTGGAACCGTGTCCTGCGCGTGGTTTGTTGCCACCCTCCAGCGGTCCCCGGGGAGCCTGAGACGAGGCCTTCCGTTCCACTGCGCTGATGAGAAGACAGGTCGGTGGCCTTCGCGACTTTCCAGAGCCACGCATCCCGTATACGTCGAAGCCAAGATAAACGTCTGGTCTGCAGGCTCGTCACGGGGTACAGGCCAGATGGCGGATGCCGGGCGCACACGCCGGCGTATGTGCCTTGCTCGCGGCAGACCCTGGAAGCTGATCGCGTAGCGCTCTTCCTTCCCGCCCCGGGTTCAGCACTGTTTTCAGCACTGTGTTCTAGTCAGCCGTCCGCAGTCGAGCCACGTGGCAGCAAGACGAGTTGCTCGTTGTCGTTGGGGTCGCCCCCTGGGTTGGGTGTTGGCCGGTGGTGTGTGCGTTTCCTGGTGGTTTGGATTTCCAGGTCAGGGAAAGGTGGCTCCAGGGCGTCACTGAATTCCAGGCAGAAGCCCCATCCCCGTCTGACGGAGCCAGCGGCCAGCTTTCCGGAAGGCCCTCGAGCATCTCGGTGAGGTGTGCGGTGATGGGGGGGCGGCGCTCCAGTTGGAGTGCCGGATGGTGACCCAGACGGGCGTGGACGGTGGGACAAGCTAACCGCCGAAAAGTGATTGAACCCTTCCGGTTGGGAGAAGCATAGAGAAGGAAGGACAATCACCTTTCTCTTCTAGACGCCCTGACGGGGTTCCACTCCAAGTTTTGATCTCCCCGGGGATGTGACCTTTGACTCTACACAGGATCCTCGGAGGACCTGGGTATCCTGAGCAGTAGAGGGGTATGTGTGCCCGGGACGTTGGGTGTGCAGTCCTTGGGAATCCCATCTCAGCCAGAGGGCCCAGATGGACTTCTCAGACTGATTGGCAAGCCGGACTATCTATCTAGTGATGTTCGGGCCTCTTCATACACCAGGGCTGAGCTGCAGGTTGAGTTTGAAGCCCTCGTTCGCGTTGAACCTTGAATCCCGCCTGTGCCCTTGTAGTCAGGCGGGAGCACAGGTGACTGCGGCGCTTCTTCACCTCGGTCTTGCCGCCACGCTGGGCCACAGAGACAGTCTGCCATGCCACCTGACTAGTGGCTCTCTTGTTTTGATCACATAATTCTTCAAACATCGGCCGCTTTCTTACTGTCAGCCTCCACGTGGATGTTCTTGACCTTGGTGTTCAAGATGCCTTTCATCTGTCCACGTACTTGCACGGTCCCTCTCATCTCCGCCAGCAGGGCTCACCCCCACTCCCCGCCTTCCTGCCCGGAGCCGGGCTCCCCGGTTCGTCCCCAGCCTTAGGCCCATGGAGCCTCCTTTGGAGCGAGTTCAGCTCAAACCCTTGCTTTTCCAGGAAGCCTGGCTTGGCCCCTCCATTTGAGAGGACTTTTTCCTGCATGAAATACAGATTTAAAGAAAATCAGCAGTAATGGTTAGAAGTGACTTTACAGGGACGGACGTAGCCTTTGGTGGCTTTTAACTTTTTTCTTTTTAGCAAGAAAGTGCTTTCTTTAAATGAAGTCTTACCCGGAAGTCCAAATAATAAAACGGAAAAACCAGAGCTGTCTACTAGTTTAAGGGGAGTGGGATATCAAGAGTCCTGCCTGTTGAGCTTCCCATCTTTAGGTGCCCCCGCCCCCGTTCCCCCCTCCTCTGTGGCTCCCAAGAGTTTCACCCTCCGATTCATTCGGTTTGGCTCCCAGATGGACAGGTTGTGCCCAGGGACAGAGGAGGACTTGACTGCAGATTCCCCGGTAAATGAGGGGCACAGGGGTCCCCGGGCCTCCCAGCCCCACCCAGAGGGCTTTCTGGACCCTCAGCATTCCCAGCTCTCAGTGAGATGTTCAGACGGGTTTCAGTAAAGTGTCTGCAGCCAGAGGCTTGTGGGAAATGCAGGTATAGGCGGTTTCTTTCCTGTAGGGCTTCTCACGATTTTTTAGTGTGTCAGGATCCATCGCAGGTCTCAGCAGTGGGGTGTAGAGTCGGGCAAGGGGTGGGTCAACAGCGTAGCGTCCAGTGATTCTCAGACGTATCTTGACCGTAGGACCTCATCTGGTTAAGGAACCCTAAAACCGTTTCAGAGACATTAAGGCCGGGAGGTGATGGGGCTGTGAACCGGTGCCTATCTCACCGGGGAGACGGGCAACTGCGGATGCCGCTGGCAGTCTAAGAGCCAGCCCCTTTCCCTGGGCGATAACGTGGCCCGGCGTCTGCGTCCTCTAGGGCTGGCTGGCTGTCTCCTTCAAGCACCTGTTTTGGTGCTGGGCGGAGGGCTCCCGCAACCTCCACCCTCTGTGCCGCCAGGTGTTTTCCATCTTTTTCCGTGATCGCCAGGTATTCTGCGTCTTGGATGTCACCTAATCTCCCAGCCCCCTACCGTGGAACCTTGCGATTGTTTGCAGTTTCCTCATCTTGTGAACGTCACACGGTCACGGACACCTTGGGGGCTAGGTGTTTGTGCCCTCAGATGCGACGGTGTCGTTACGTGTGGACTGGTTGGCTCGTCCGAGGCAGACACCGCACGCTCTAAAGACGCAGGTCCACCCAGACCGTCAGCTCATTGCTTTACGGGCTGTCCGAGTCCCGCTCCTGGCGAAAGCACGAGCGATGAGTGGTGCTGGAGGGGGTCAGCTGCAGAGAGAGGCAGCCTTGGCCTTGGGTACCTGTGCCTGGGAAGTCAAAGCGGGGCCTCCTGACGTTGGCTTGGCTGCTTCCTCCGGCCCATCCGGCGCTGGAGGGCTGGGGCTCAGCCCCTCGTTCTGTGTCCTCCCGCCCCTCAGTGGTTGGTTCCAGCGGTGGGCCCTTTGGGGACTGAGCACATATTAATTGATTTAGATTTAGATGGTTTTCTCTATGTAAGATCCCAGTAGTGAAGACCCATTTATCTGAATGCTTTTTCATGTCCCTGAAACCTTGTGCGAGAGGCACAGATTGGACTACAGAGACAATGGGGCATCAGGGATCGCCTTGGTGAGGTTTCTGCCGCCGATTTTATTGCCTGGATCTTGTCTGACTCCTAAACGGCTGGTGTCTCAGAAGGGGAGTGTCAGGGGTTGGCGGTTTATGGGCTGGCGTGCTTGGTGACATGCTTTTTTTTGAACCCCCAGCCCCCTTCCTTTTTACCCAAGTAGATCATTTCGGCGGACTGACCCGTGGATCTAGAGTAGGATTAACCCCTCGCGACCAGGGGGAGGTGGCACGTACCCTGGCACGTGCGCGGTGCCTGCATCAGAGTGGTACGTGCCGCTTCAAGTCAGCCTCAGGAGGACCCATGGGTAAATAAATAAGATCATACTCCTCGCCTGCAGAAGCAACGGTCTCTTGGGAGGTTTAGTGACTTCGGCAGCGTCACTCGGCTGTAAGGAGAGGGATGGTGTTGGGACTCAAAGTTCGGTTGGTCTGACTCCAAAGCTGGTTCTTAGCATGCTTTTTGTCCGGGAAGCTACAACACCGTTGAAGTTTTATTAGAATTAAATCTGACTAGTTTCAAGGTCTTCGGTAGGAGGCGGGTTTAACATAATTTTTTTTTTCCAAAAAAGATTTTATTTTTTAGAGGGGAAGGGAGGGAGAAGGAGAGGGAGAGAAACATCCATGTGTGAAGGAAATATCAGTGGGTTGCCTCTCGCACGCTAGCAACTATGGACCTGGCTGGCAATCCAGGCATGTGCCCTGACTGGGAATCGAACTGGCGACCTTTTAGTTCGCAGGCTGGCACTCAATCCGCTGAGCTACCGCAGCCAGGGCCGTTTCTTGTTATTTTTAATTATATAAGCAATACCTAAGTACGTTGTGTATCAAACATTGCTAAAATGTAAAGATATGTAAAGTAAAAAATAAAGCGAACCCCTTCCCCCACCCTCCACTGCCCTCTTCCTTGCTGTAACCAGATTTGACCAGTTGGAGGGTGCCCTTCCAGACCCGTTTTTGTGCATTTATGTACGTTAATATCTGTCTTGATTGAGCCCTGAAAGCTCTTTCAGTTCTGACTGGAAGCCCCATCATTTACCTGCTTGCTTCTTTAATTTCAATGAACCTGAATTGAATAGCCGTTTACTGATAACTCACTCTGTAATTTCGGGTAGGTCACCATCCCCCAGAGACTGAGGGTCGGTTCCTCATGTGCCTCCCTGCGGTAGCAGTCTGGGGTATCACAGGTTTCGCCGAGAGGGCTACGAGATAACGGTGTGGTGGCCGGCCCCGTGCAGGGCAGGAACGGGAGTCCTGGGAAGTTCACGGCGACTGTGCTCCCATGTTGCAGGATGTGGGAATGGATACGGTCAGCCCTGCCTAACTCAGTCGTGTGGACAGAAAGTTACATAAATAGCCGTGCGTATGAAATGATCTGTGAGTAAACTGTACCGCCCATCAGAGAGGCGGTAGCGGCAGTGAGCCCACGGGGGGAATCGGGGGCAGCTCTCCGGAGGCCGTGCCCTCCAAGAAGGAGCAGCGTGGGCCTGAGCGGTACTGACTTGTTTAGGCCTGACTTTGTGCCAGGCAGCGTTCCGAGTGCTCCATGTGGACTAACTCGGTTAACCCTCACCGTTAACTATAAGGTCGGAACTGGTACGGTTTCCTCGGTGAGGAAACTGAGGCGGAGAAGAGGTTAAGTGACCTGCCTGAGGTCGCACAGCCAGTAAGCGCTGGAGCCAGGATCCGAGCGTAGGCATTCGGTGCTTCTAATGGCGCTGGTTGCATAGCCCACTGGGTTTCAAGGCGAGTCTGGGCGGAGGAGTGGAGGAACCAGTGTGAGCAAGGCGGGGTGGGGGTGGGGGTGGGGGTGGGGCAGCTGCGGGCAGATCTGGGAAATCGCCGAGTGCAGCCGAGTGGGAGTGGTGGTTCAGGACATGGCTGGATGGGGTGATTGCAGGCAGATTCGGGAGCACCTGGCGTCCCCAGGGGAGAGCGTCTGCCCTCCCTGGCACCCTCCCCGGCACCCTCCGCGGTGAGCGCCAGCCCCCACCCGCCGGCCGCCCTCTCGCAGGTCTCTCAGCGGTTTGTGGGAGGCTTTGTGCCACTCGGTTCCTCAGCGGTGGTCTTTCGCTGTAGACCCTCGAACACAGGGGTTCCCGACCTTTTTGACACCAGGGATCAGCTTCGTGGAAGAGGGCTTTTCCACTGGGGTGGGGGGAGGTGGTTTTGGAATGATTCAAGTTCACCTCTTGCTGTGAGGCCTGGTTCCTAATGGGGGGGGGGGGCCTCCGGTACCGGCCACAGCGGGAGTTTGGGGACCCCTGCTCTAACAGTAGTTCGGTATTTTGGTGACTGCTCTTTTTCTTTTTAAAAAAATCTTTATTGTACTTTTTCTCTATTACCATTTAGTCCTCTTATCCCCCCCACCCCGTTCCCCCCCCCCCAGCAGTCACCACACTGTTGCTTTTTTTGAAGTTAATTTAAATCTAACTCCAGACTCGTCCTACCACCTGCGTCACACGTACACACACGCATCTTCGGGGAACCGTGTTGGTGACGTGACAGAGCATGTCCTCGCCCCTTGCACCTGTGGCTGCCAAGGGCCTTTCGGCGTGTTACGTGTGCTGCCCTTGCACCGCGATTGCTTCACCGCGCGGCACAACGGAGCCTCTGTCAACACGCCAGCTAATTAGTTTCAACTTCGTGATGTCGCTTCGTCTCCGGGCACCGTTCACATCGTCCAGGGTTTTCCCCAGTGAGGGTTCAGGGAAAGCTCTGGAAATGGAGGCTGTGGGTTCCGATGCTCCCTCCTTCCGTGAAGGCCCGGCCCTTCCCGTCTGCGCTGCCCTCTCAGCCTGGTTTTCCACCGCTGCTCTGGGGGAAGTACTGAGCGTTTCGGGAGGGAGGTCGTAGTTACTGGATTGTTCAAGTTGAGCGCAAGCCTGGCTAACGTGCCCTCCTTGAGGGCAGAGCTGTGTGAGAAGCAGGAAAAGCTGAAATTGCAGGCAGCTGGTAAGGAAAGGCGGTTCAGGTCCGGTCCTGCCAAGTTCACTATCGCTGCAGAGAGGAGGAGTGGCCCTCTGCCGGGGCAGAGGGTGGAGGCGGGCTTTGTAATTGGCACACGTGCTTTCGGGTGCGTGGAAGGGGTATTTCTAAAGGGCTTAAAATAGTCCGCGCTTTTGGATATGAGTTTCTTTGGGCCGTCCTACGTCTTCCTCCTCCCTCCCCGTGTTTCACGTTTTTGATGTTTAAACTTGGGCCCACTGCTAATATTTGTTTACAGGACTTACTTTCTATTTCTGTTTTTCTCTGCCGCTGGTGTTGCGAGAAGCCCCTCCCTTTACTTTGTGGTAAGCGCTCTTTCTCGTGGTCTGATCCTGACAGGTCACTTTCTCCTTTCCAGGCCTCCGTCCCTCCATCCCTGAGGTGGACGTGCTGGACTAACTGCCCTCGTTTCTCGTAGCCCCTCCGTCACTCTGCCCCTTTGCGATGGAACGCGTTTGACTCTGGAGCAGGGTTCAGCGTCCTTCTTTTTGCAAAGGGCCAGGTAGTCAGTATTTCGTGCAGGCCCTTGTGAGTCGTGTGGTCTCTGTTGCAGCAGCTCAGCTCTGCACAAACACAAACGCATCACAGCGCAAACGCAGGCGTGGGCAATGCGGGGACAAATGGGCGTGGCCGTGTTGCAATAAAACTTTATTTACAAATGCAGGTGGCGGGCTGGGTTTGGCTCTGGGACGACCTCGGTCATCGGCCCCAGCTCCAGAGCGTTCTCTTTGGGTACCCTAACGTCTTCTCCTGCACCAGGCTGGTCTGCAGGAAAGAAGTTCTCATTTGAGGCAGAGACCAACACTTGAACCCTTCTGAGGCCCAGCCTTGGCAGGAGCCTGGTCTTTCCCCTGTGTTTCCCCATCTCATTACACCTCGGGGGAGCGCCCCTTCCAGAAGTCTCTGGAGAGCAGGTATGGCTAGCCCTATGCAAATCGCCCTGCTCCTGAAGAACTGGGAGATTTGATAAATCCCAGGGTAAGACTGATTAAGGAAACTCTGCCACAAATAATACATCTTTCCCTGTATGTTTCCCCCGTGATATACCTTTCTAGTGAGAGGGAAAAAAAAAAAAATCAAATCCTGTTTGCTTTTGTCAGTGTAAGGGTTTTATTTGAACATTAAAAAGAACGGGTGGTAAGCAGGGTGGTTTCAGGGATGATAATATTGTGTCCCCCCATCACATGTCCCTTCTTGGTTTTTAAAGAAGCTGTTACTTCGAGGGCCAGAGAAGGCTGTTGAGTGGGGAGAAAGGAACGTAAATAAAGGTTACCCCTCTCCTTTGTAACTGTCCAGTGTGGCATCAGGTGGCTGATTCGGTAGCAAGATAGTCTCTTATTTCTTTGAATTCGCTAAATACTTTTCCCTCTGAGCGAAAAATGCTCATCGTTCACATTATTGCTGATGGTGGTGTGTGTCCTCCCCTGGCTTACCCCTCAGTGCGCTGGGGGGAAGGGAGCACTTGTCCCACTTCCCAGCCTAGCAGAACAAGGCAGGATGCAGCTAGAGGTTTGCAGTTCTGCTTTGGAAGTCTCACCTGGCTGAAGGAAGCCAAGTGTCTTCATCGTTTTCCCTTGGGAACCAAGACGTGACTCAGCAGACAGTTCTGGGTGTTCGGGGCACTGTGCTCGAGTGGGCTTCCTGAGGCCTGGAGCCTCCCTCCCTGCCCAGGAATGCGCTGCGGAGGGTGGAGCCTCCAGACCCCCGTGGCCGAGGCCGAGGGGATTGTGTTACACCCCCGCTGTCCCAGACTCTGCGTGTAAACATGTAATCTAAATAAAACAACAGTGTGCTACGTACACAGACCTGCTCCAGGGCGATCCTCTGCCCTGCCACCCCAGCCAGTCAGAGGACCGCTCCTGCGGAGTGCACGGCTCGGACGGATGCGAGGCCTTGGCATTATCTGGGGCAGAGAACGAGGGGGAAAAATCCGCCACTAAAAGCAGAACTAACCCCCGGGGCAGCGGAGCCTGCGGCGGAGGTGCTCTGACAAATATTTGGACAGCTTAAAAGATAAACTAGAACTTATATAAATAAAACCGACTACCTGGGCTGAAAAAAGTTAGCTTTCGGGGCCTGCCGCTCTCCAGGCCAGGATCTTACCATGTGGGAACTACACCGTCAGTGGAAAAACTTCTGCCCCTGTGCCTGGGGAGGGGCCACCTGGAGGAGTCGGGGTGGGGGGCAGGCTTCCACCCACTGAGGTCCTCACGAAGTGGACAGCCACGGTTGGTAGCACTAGTGGGGACCCGAGCACAGGCGCCCTTCTCTCTCTGTTAAGGAAGTCAGTCCCTCACGAAGTGGCGCCTGGGGGCCCCCACTGGTTGCCCGACCGTTTGGGGCTGTTGGGGGGAGAGTGCTCTGCCGACTAGCCCCATTTGGCGAACACGGGGGAAGTCCTTAACCGAATGCCTGCCTGGCACCAGGGCCCGTCCAGGGGTGCAGTTCCGGCAGCAGTTGCCCAGCGGGCTCGGGGGAGCTCCTGCTTCAGGGAGCAGCCAATGAGAGTGAGGAAAGGGACGGAGTTTTTCCTTGCTCCTCCCGTATTTGCATGGAGGTATGTATTTGTGGTCACGTCTGCTTGCCTCTGCCATGGAGATGAAAAGCTGGGCGCAGATAGTTAAATGAGATGCCAGGCTGGGAATGAGAGGTAAATTCTGAATTTTGCCTGAAACCACCCAAGGCTTCTGTAAGGCCTTGAACCGCCCCCCCCCACGCCCCCTTCTTTCCCCTGAAATTTTAATCATGTCCCTTCTCTTCTCAGGAGACCTTCTGGTTGCACCCGTTTTAATGAGGAGGGGAGAACGCCGGGGGGTGGAAGGCCAGTCGGAGAGAGTTAAAAATGAGGCCTTTCACCCTTTTGATGATAACCCACGTTGCCCAGCAGTGTCGTCGCTGTGGGCCGTGGGGGGCCTGGGTGCATCTGGTGTGTCCAGAAAGGCCGCTTGTCTTGATTTGGGCTGTCACTGCTGCTGCTCGTGGATGCTGTGTCCACGTATACCACTGCTCGTGGCCTTGCTTGGTTTCCTGGCTGCGAGGAGAGGGGGCTTCACCCTCCTCTCTGAGGCCGTGCTCCAGCCTACAGCTATCCCGGGCGCCTAAAGCTACCCCACCTGGGGGGTCCTGTTCCGCTGGGGCCAGCGTTTTTCTGCTTCTCCCCTGCAGGCCATCAGGGTGGGGTTGAGGTGCAGCCCTGGAAGGGCTTCTCTCTCCCTTTTAGGGGTGTCCGATTTTTCCCAGTATTTCTTTCTTTTTTAAATTGATTTTAGAAAGAGAGAGGAAGGAGGGGAGGGGCGAGAGAGCCCTCAGTTTGTTATTCCACTTAGTGGCGCATTCATCGGTTGATTCTTGTATGTGCCCTGACCGGGGATCGAACCCACAACCTTGGCATGTTGGGATGACGCTCTGATCAACTGAGCTACCTGGCCAGGGCCCAGTTTTCCTCATACATTCCCTTCCCTGCTCTAAACCTCCGTCCATTCTCCTGAGAAAGGAGCAAAAGGCTCGACGTGAACCAAGTTACAGATCGCGAGTCTTTGCATAATGTGGTTTTGTGATCTGGTCTTGATTACGCTTCGTCTCGAGTTGGCATTGCCCGTTGTGGGTAGAAATAATTGCAAGGTTTAACGCTGGAGGTGACTCACAATCGCTGTAACCCAAACGTACTACTAACCTGGTCAGTACCACCGCTAACTCTAACCCCTACAGCGTGCTTTTACAAGTTTTATCGTGTACTTCCAGGCTGCAAACTGGGGAGTTGGCCAGGCATGGTCCCCGCTTTGCAGATGAGGAATCGAGGCTCAGGCGATTCAGTGGCATCCTCAAGGTCTTGCCTGTGTCCTGAGCTGAGCCGAGACACTTTGGGGCTTTTCCGTGGTACCACACTGCCTCCTAGCTTCCCCCTTGGTGGGAACACCTGGGGACACCCAGGCCGACTTACCTGGGCCGCAGACGGGCAAACACCTTAGAAGTAGCTGGAGACTCTGAGTCTCTCCGGAAGTGTCGTTTTGCAGTTGAGGAAAGATGGCCTGGAGAGAAAAGTGCCTTGCCGCTGTCATGCAGCGAGTGACTTTGCTGATTCTTCAGATACTTGTTGAGCACAGGTTGCGTCCTCACGTTATACCGCGTTGTTGGGGATAAAGTGGCAAGCGAAACAGGGAAAAATTCCTGCCCTTGTGGAGGTCAGACTGAGGGTTTTATGTGCTAAGCTTGTTAGAGACCTCCTTTATCCCACCATGGACTCGGGAAATGCAAAAAATAATTTCGGTGTAATGATTTAATATCTTGAGTCGAATGAAAGGCGATGGGTGAGTTAGTGGGGGTGGGGGGGAGAAGTTACGGAATCGATTCCAAAGCTAAAAGGAAAGATGAACTTGGTTTGCTTGCTCGTTTTGAATATCCATCCTTTCTGCAAGTAAGAGGTATTTCTTGAGCACGTGTTACGTGCCAGGGACTGTTCTAGGTCCCGAGAGCTCAGCCAGCCCTGAAGGAGGATGTGGCAGTTACAATGCACCCTCTTCCCACTGACCCCACTAGAGGTGGAGGTCCTGGTTCCTTTCTGTGGTGACCACTGGTCTGCGTGATCTGACCGTTTCTCCAAGGTGAGTGTTTTCCAATCACGGTGCTCGGCCGTCATCCTCAGCATGCCAGGCAGGGTGACGCGGGGGCAGGACGCCGTGAGGGCAGCGCGTCCTCCCGAAGCCATGAATGCTCACCTGCTTGCTTTGTTCCTCGTACAGGGTCTGCTCCCCGACCTTGTTTTCCGATTTCCTGCTCCACGGACGCGCCTTAAACATTCGCGTTTTTACACGATGGAGCTTTTCTGACTTAGCCAGCAGCTCAGTCACCACCTGTAACTTTTGCCACAAAAACACAGTGACCTCTGCAGCCTTCCAGAAGGGTGGGTGGAGTCTGGCCAAGCTGGCGGGAAACCTGTTCATAAAAAGCGCTCTGCAGGTTGGTGAGGGGCAGGCGAAATATTTTCATGTTCCCTTAGAAGCCCTTCTCTCTCTAAAGAAAAGTTGTTTTAAAACATGAAAGGCCTGGATGCTCCCCTTTGTATATTTCTGCCATCAGCATTTTATCAGTTGATAAATCTCTAAAGTCCCGTGAGAGTCTCCTTGGCCCAAGTCCCCTCGACAGCCTCTGCTTCACCTCCAGGGACGGGGAGCTCACTACCTGACAGAGCAGCACTTTCCGGTTTCGGGGCAGTTAGAATGGTTGTAAGTCTGCGTTCCTGGTGTTGCCACCACCAAGTGGAGGGACTTCCTCTTCTCTGTGACAGCTCTTTGGGGGCTGTTAATTATAGCATCTCATTCATGTTCTCTGTTCTCCCCATAAAACTCCTCCGCCTCCATCGGGGGGGTTTCCATCTAAAATAGCTCCTGTTCTGTTTTGGGAGGCATCTTGCCTGGCTTCTGGTTTGCCAATGTTCTTCTGAAAAGGAGGCTTTCAAAACTGACCTCCAGCCCCCACCCTCTGGCCTGGCACCATGGCAGTGTTCGGAGCCTGCAAGTGGGAGGATGTCGCAGCAGCCGAAGATGCTCTTGAGTCAGGAGCTGGCCGTGATCCGCTTTGCTCCGCGGTAGGTATTAAGTGCGTTCCCGGGCCCGTTTCCTGCTCCCAAATGCCAACATCCCTGCCTCTTAAGTGAGGTTTAGCTTAATCCCTAACCTTACCTAAATGTTACTTCTGTTATTATTCAGAGCCGTGGGTAGAATTTCTGTGTCGTTGCGCGTGTGGGTGGCGGTGTAGCAGCAGGTTGCCCACTCTGCCTGGCGTCCTCTCTGCTGCACCCTTTGCTTCCATAGCCCTGGCCAGCGGGGTGGTGCTGCTCCATGGTTTGTGTTAGCATGTCTTTAGGGATCCGACTGGACACCCCCCTTACCAGCGGGGCAGACTGAGGGCTGGAGAGTAGGAGTCAACCTGTCCCCATTCTCCTGTCACCCAGCAGGTTAAGGCAGTCTTTGTGGCTGGGAGCCAGGCTCCTTGTGTCTCGTTCAGGAGTTCTCTCTCTGCTCTGCAGCAAGGTGCCGGCTGCAGCCCCTGGAAAATGGTCGTTAGTCCAGCACTTAACGGAATTGCTTACGAATGTTCTGGTTGGTCAGCGCTGGCAGCGGTTACCGGGATTGGCACAGAAGCGCCGAGACCCTACCCTTGCTTTCCTCCCCACCCGAGCTGAGCGCAGGAGAATCCAAGAGTCCGGTGCGTCCATCAGACGCTGAGGGCTAGCTGTGCATCAGGTGGGTGGGGCGCTGGGAGAGTGCAGCGTCAGGTGCCAGGTGAGAGGGGCTCCGTGAGGGCAGACCGGTGCGCTAGTCTTCGCTTTGTGTGCACCGTGCTTGGCCCAAAGCGAATGCCCAGTAACGCTTTGTTGAATTAAGGTTGGGGATAAATGAGACCGAACGGTGGGTGAGCTTGGTGGCCACCCATCCAACTGGGGGGCTAGGTTCTTTATCTTGTTGGATCTGCTGCCCTGTCTGGACGCTGCAGAGGGATATAAAGTTGTGTGCGCAGCCCTGCCTGCCCTCGAGTAGGTGAGGGAAGTAGACCCTGATACAAGGGTACCCCCGTGCTGGATGGTACGGGAGGTGCCGTGGAAGGCTGACCGCTCACCTACCTCGCCGCCTCCGTCAGGGTCCCGCACATGGTAACGCGGTGCCCAGGTGCCTGTTAGGTGTGCAGCCCAACGATGAAGCTCCGACTGAAGCTGCACCCTCCCTCTCCCCACGGACAGGGCGTGTGCTCACCCTCTCCCTCACCCCGCAGGCCTCTCCTTAGCTCCTTTTAACCCGACTGACCGCCCGCCGCGTGAGCGGAGGGGCTGGGTGAGCGTGCTCATAAAAGTTGTCACTCCTCGCCGGGCGTCGTGGCACGTCTTGTTAATGACTTGGCAGAGAGAACATTGGGACTTTAACTCACTGGGCTGGATTTCCTCCAAGGTGTCCCCCGCACGGGTGAGAGGTGGGGGTGGCCAGCCTATCCGGGCAGCAGGAAGATAAGGCGGGGGGTGGGGTTGAACTTCTCTCCCTCTTCCCTACCACCTTCTCTCTATCCCACCCCAAGTCCTGAAGCGCCTCCTGCCCCATTTTGCACATCCTGCCCCCATCCCCCCCTCACGCCCACGAGGGAATCTGGAGCCTCTGTCAGGAGTGGGGCTGTGGGCTGTGGGCAGTGCTGGGCCCCCCCGGGAGGCTTGGGCAGCTTCCCCTGCAGCCTGCTCCTACCCACTGCCAGGCCTTCCTCGCTCCCTCGCTGCGTTTTTCTTTCCCTCCCCTTCGCCATGCCCCCTTGGACTTTCCCTTGGCTTAGTGGGGGCCCAGTTTTCTCTCTTGTTTTCCCTTCTTTCCATCCCAGGTACCTTTCCTTGGTCTCCTGGGGAACTCACACAGGCCTCTTATTGGCTGGTCAGTCAGTGGGTCAGGAGCCTCTGTTGCCACCGGTGAGCCCCATCCCTCCCCTCCGTGACCTCCCTGCAGAAGCAGTGGTATGAGGTGAGGGGCCTTCACCCCCAGTGGCGAGGCCGTGGAGGGCATTTTTCTGTCTCTGTGGTTTTATGAAGTCTTTCTTGTCAAACCTGAGAGGCTGAGGAAAGTCGTTTTGAAGATTTATTCTTGAAGGACCCCGTGAACTCTGGTTGCCGAGCACAGAGAGAGTTGATTGGCTAGGGCTGGTGAGGGAAGACTTGGCTCTGACATGGAGAGAGGGAGTCGCCTGGGCAGTTTGGGGAGCGGGCGCCCCTGCGGGCCTCTCCCCTGGCTGGCAGGTGTGGGGGGAGCACGGGCTGGGAGGAGCCGGCTCCCCCGGCCCCAGCTTCTGGCATGGCCGCCTCTGTCCCTTTAGACCCGCACCGCGGTTTCCAGGAGCGGTGCGTGGGATTGGGGGGTGCTGCAAGGAGGCGGGGGCTTGTTTGGCAGCAGGCGCCCATCAGACAACCGGAAAGTGCCGGTGCTTCGCCTGGCCATCTGTCCCCCTCCGCCTGGCTCCCATCCGCCTTCTGCCTACCACAGAAGGGCCCGCCAGAGTCCGCGGTGCGAGGGCGCGGAGCCTGGCCGAGAGGGCAGGCGGAGCCCTATCTCGCCTTTGTTTATCCCCGTCTTTTTTCCAGCCCCTTGCGTTGGACCGTTGGCCAGGTGTGTGAAAAGTTTACTGCGCAGCCGACGAGTACGGTGGTGGTGCACCTGTGGGAAGGAAAGGTGGTTGTCTCTCCACCGTCTGTCTGTCTGTCTGCTTGCTTAACTGGGGGCCTTCCTCGCCCCAGCCGCCTCCCTGACCCCCAGCCACTGTCCTTCTTTTTCCTTGCTTCAATCTGCGAAAGTACAGTCAGAGGAGGACAACTCTCTGGGAACTGGGGGCTCATTGGCACATCACCCTCCCCCAGCCGGTTAAAGGGTTAAAAATTACGGGGAAGTTCAGCCAGCACTTGCAAGATATGGTTGCCGTAGCAACAGGCTTTCTAATCTGGTAGGTGACCTGAGAGACTGGAGAAGATGTAGGGGTTGGTTTGGCATTTCATTATTTCATGAGGCTGCCTCTCCAGCTGGTTTCTCTGCTGAGCTTAAAGCTTGCTGTTCCTGCCGCTAGAATCGCTGGCACATTCCAGAACAACAGTGTGGATGGCGCGAGCAGTGCGTTCATGGGGCCTGGCCAGGCCGGGCGGGGCGGGCGGCGGGGAGGGAGCTGGGTTCCAGGAGCCCCCAACACGGGACGGCGTCCCTCGCGCAAAGCGGGGAGGGTGTGCGCCCAGGTCCCCGTTCCTGCGTTCCTGCGCACGGTAGCTGCCTTCTTCAAACACCCGTCGTGTAAGCGGAACCCTGCTTTTCAATGTCTGGAGAGGGACTGCTTTTTAGGAGATCTTAGACTGGATTTTAGGAGAACCTCTTCAGTTTGCCGAGTGTTCTCCTCAAGTCTGCGGGGCTTGTTTCAAGTGGGAGGAGACCCCCCCCCCAACACACACACACCGCAGCGTCTGCACTTGGTGCCCTCCTCTTCCGCTTACGTCCAGGTGATGCTGTCCGGAACCGTGGTGCGGTCCAGCGCACCAGCTGCGCGTCTGCTGTGTGCCCGGCCCCGTGCCGGGGCGGAGAGGAGCAGCGCGGAGCACCGAGTCCCGTTCACTCACTGGGCAGATGTTCATCGGGTGCCGCGTGTGCCAGGCACGGCGGAGGAGGGCAGGTTACAATGGTGTCCTGACTGAGAGCCTCGCAGTGCGTGAGGGACCTGCCACCTAACTCGCTCCTCCTCCTTAGGGGCCGTGTATCGAGGGCCACGAGTGGTCTCTTTCGGCTTGGGGAGGCATGAGCCATCCCCGTTTCTCATCCCAGCCTTCCCTGAGGGGTCTGCTTCACTTCCCCCTTTTCCTCCTGGCTGTGGTTCCCCTTGTGTATGGCGCGTGTAGATGGTGTGCTCAGAGCCCGTGCCTCCCTAAGCGGTGTGTCCTACGTGGAGTTTTGTCCTCCCAGACCCAGGCTCAAAGGGACTTCCAGTTGGTTGGCTTCCGGGGTTCCTGGCTCTTGAGTTCCTACCCTTCCAGGAGGTTGGGTGTTCATGGGAGGGGATCCTGCGCGGTTCCCTCGCTCTCCCCGTTCACAGTTACGGGCTCTCTGAAGGGCAGTCTGTGTGTCACAGGCCCCGCTCGTAGTTGTGAGGTCACCGCTCTGATTTCTGAGGTGCACGTGTTGAGGACCGGAGAGGCAGGGGGGTGTCCACTCCTGGGGGGGCTGAGGGATCCCAGGCAAGGACTTGTCCTATGTCCTTGCAGCGTTGGGCTGGGATGTGGGTCTTGGTAGGTGGGAGTGCGTGGCCTGGGGCGGTACACCTGCACCGGAGGTGTATCTGCACCCCCGAAGGGGCCGGCACCCCCGTAAGGCCAAAAGAGCCACAGACAGTAGGATGCACTGGCTGGGGACTTCAGTTTTCTGGGGTCAGAGGATCGGGTTGGTGGCAGTGAAGTGGGGTGGGTAGTCTCTCCTTGCTGGCCAGCCAGGTCCGGTGTTGGAATCTGGGTGTTCCCGGGAGGGAACAGGGTCTGCAGCTGAGGGTCTGGGTCCAGCCCAGCTCTGGTTAAGTGTGATTTGGGTGGCGAGTCGCCTCTCCGCTGTTGTCCTCTGTCTGTAAAACCCAGGCATTGACCTCGCCATCCTCAGTCCCGCTCAGGTCCCTCGATCCGCGCCTGTGGATGGGCACAGTGTGTTGGCAGGGTGTGCGCTGCTGGGCCTCAGGCTGGCTTCTCAGCGTAGGGAGTGGCTTTGGAGTTTTCCATTTTTGTTTTTTCTCCCCTGGCTTGGTGTAATTTGCTCAGCTCGGTGCATTCCAGTGAGGATTGCTGAGGGCCCCCTCCCTCGCTTTTGGGCTCCTGCATGGGGAAGACTAGGGTCAGGCCATGCCTTGGGGACCCGCCCGCTTTTGCTGGCTTCTGTGGAGCCTGGGAGGGGGTGTTCGGAATTGGGGTCTGACTCAGTGCGAGGCTCGCCGGGGTACTCCAAGCTCTAATTTCCCTCCAGGAAGGTCTTCCTGGCGTGGGGGTGGGGCACGCACGGTGGGTACCCAGGGATTTTACAGGTGGAAGCATCTTAGAACAACTAAAGGGAAAAATCTTCAGTTGAAGCTGCTGGTGCTGGTGCTGGTGCTGGACTGGCTGTGTGTGTGTGTGTGTGTGTGTGTGTGTGTGTGTGTGTGTGTGTGTGAGAGTCACGGGGTGTGGGGGGCGGGTTGAGCTGAAGATTTCTGGCACCTCTAGGACATGGAAGCAGAGGCGACCTTGGTCTTTCCCACTTTGGCTTCGATTTTGGTCCAGAGTCCTCCCTCTCACAGTGGGCCTGGTTTCCTTGGGAAGAGTGGATCTGCCCTGTTCTTATTAGAGAGCTGGGCCTCGTCAGATGCAGACTAAACAAAACCAACTGTGTGTTCAGCTCCAGAGCTGGCTGAAGCCCTCGGAGAACTGCCCTCCCCTGGCAGGGGCATGTGGGGAGCCTTACTGCTTACCTGACGGATGAGGAGACTCGGGGTCACGGGGTGGGGCGGGGGGGGGGGGAGTGACTGCCCAAGGGTGCGTCACTGGCAGGGCCAGCGCCACGTTTCTCAGACGCGCCGTTTAGAGTCTGCTGAGGGAGCCCGGCGTGGGCTTATGTTCTGTGGGGTTGGGTGGGTTTTGTGCTCTGTGGAGGGGTCTTGGTTGAGCCTCCCGGATCTTGCTGCTGTTTCTCCGTCATTGACCGTTCCCCGTTACGGAGTGGGTAATCATGACGGGGAATTTGCCCCCACGCTGACTGAAGTCTCAGAGCGGTGGGTTGGGACGGTGCGTCTCCGATTTGGCATTGTCCGCACGTCCCGCGGACAGTCACGGTAGCAGCGAGCACCGGGCCGAGCGGGGTGGCTGCCGGGGCGGTTGGAAAGGGGAGTGAAGCACAGCTGCCTCCCGCTGCCGCGGATCCCAGGAAGGTGAGACTCGTGGCCGCAGCCACCCAGCTCCTCGCGGTTGCCTCCTGTGCCAGAGTTGCCCCAGGAAGACCCGGAGCGGATGGCTTTCTCTCTGGAGAGAGGGAGGCAAGGGGAAGGGAGGAGAGGGGTGGATCGTTTTGGCAAAGGTTCCCTACAGTATTTTGCGAGGAAGTTTGACTTCATGATGTTGCTGGAGATGCCACTTTTTACCCATCAGCCGAGAAATCGAGACCCATTTGGCTTTTCCGGAGAACGCTACTTACTGGGGTAACAAGTGAATTCCTTGCTAGGTGAAGGAAAACTTCTTCTTTTTTTTTCCAAGCTTCCTGTGCTAGTTCTGAAATTTTGGGCTTTGATGAGCAAACTAGCATGTCTGGGCCTTTGGTCCTTGTATGTACTTTGAGCCCAGGGCTATGCAGACTGAGGGTGCTTAACATTTTGTCCTTCATATTGAGGAAGCCTGTTAGTTTGCGGAGCGTTCCCACTGCGTTACGGCTCACTGGGAGTTCCTTACGGAGAAAATATACTCAGAGAGGCTTGGCTGGCTGGCTGGCTGGGTGGCGAACGGGTAGATGGGTGGGTGGGTGGGTGGATGCGTGGGTGGGGGAGAGTGCTGATCCAGGCTGGGTTGAGTTAGGAGTCCTTCCAAAGTGCCATGGAATCGAGGGCTTTTCTACAGCTGAGTGTCCAGGCAGCAAACCAGGTCCTGAATCGCACAAAGGCCCAGCAGAGTTTCTGACTGTCCCTTAGGGGACCTGCTGGAGGTCCCTTCCCTGGGGGGCTTGGTCCATTCAGCAGCCTTGTGCGATACGAACATTCCACACACCAAATGCATACGGAACGATGAAGGTTGTTTTTAAGGTTTAGTTTATGTTGAAATGATTACAGCATTACTCTTGAGATCTGCGAGTTTTAGCATCTGTGGCTTCAGCAGTTCACCCCAAGTGACGGCAGTCATTCACAGCCTCCCTGAGCATGACTTTGATTCCTGGTCCCCGTGGCAGGGTGGGCGCTTGAGTCGCTGAGCGGAGCTGGGGGGTAAGCCTGGCAACTCCGTCCGGTGCCCACAGCGGTAGGTCCGCTTGTCTCGTGCATGCGCTCACTTCATCCTCACGGGACTTGGCTGTAGTTGCTCTGGCTTTACACTTGGGAAAACGGAAGTTTTGTGTCCTACATGGGCTTATTTTGAAAAAATTCGCCCATCGCTCCAGCACCAAAACTAACGGTGGGCTAACATTTTTTGGGGGGAGCATGTCCTTTCAGGCTCTTTTCCTCCCTTTTCGCTTAACATTTTTGCGTAACTGTGTTCTAATCTGAAAGTTCTTAGTCACCAAAAAATAATATTTAAGAAGATGTGTCGGCTCTGTTTCTCTTTTCAAACCGAGTCCTCTCCCCGTGTTGGTGTTGGTGTTGGTATGGCTTTCGGAGGGGCTCCGCGAGGGCGCGGCGGGCCGGCCCGGGGCTGCACCCGCCCAGGAGCGAGCCTGCATGCAGCAGCAGCTCCCTGGGCTCAGGCATTCAGCCCTAAGCAGGGCCCATTGTGTCTAAAGTACTAGTTGATTGGAGTGCTAATGAATCAATTAGAAAATTACTTGCTGCTGAGATCCTCAGCCAAACGAGGGTTGTGCACAGTCTTAGAAAACCATCTGAAGGCCACACGCGTGTAAATCTCTCTTGGCTGTGGCCCTCGTAAATTGCGCCACAGCCTTTCTTGGACCTGTTAATCGCTTGAGAGAAACGGGACCACTTCTGCTTCGCAGGGCTGCCTTGGGCTTGGCATGGTGTGCTCACTTGTGCTTGGGTCCGTTCTTCTTCCGCTGGTGAGAAAGAGAAGACTGGAGTTCCAAGTGACAGCGTTTGTCCGCACTTTAAAAAAAAGGAGCCATTCCGGGGCCTATCTCCTCGTCTTTCCTGAATGCCCTGCAGCAGTCCCGTTGGGAGGGACTGTTGTCATGATGCTCAGTTCTGTGGACAGTGGGAACTGGGCTGAGTTTCCTACCTAAGCAAGGCAGTGAGTGAGTGCTTCAGCCTTCAGGTTCTCAAGTCCTCAGACTCCCATCTGCTGGGATGCCTTGCCACATGGATGCCTCCTAATCATGCATCTTCGTGGGTTTTAATAGGCCCCGTGGTGGGAGTGGCTGCTGGGACACAGCCAATAGGGATGGAAATGGTTAAACACCCAGGGAAGGGGTCTGGGGAGGTGCATTTTGGGGCAGAAGAGTTGGAGCACAGCTAACTGCTGTGGCTAAAAGGACCCTGGCCGGCTGACGTACCAGGGCACTCCAGACGGCCAGGGATTTGTGTTACGTACTTCAGGACGCTCGCCAGGTGTGTTTGAACCTGAAGTGGACATGGGTAGAGCAGAAGGAAGTTGAAGATGAGGGGATTGTGACTGCTGACCGAAGCAGGAGCCGTCATCTCTTGAAGAAGACACCTGCCACGTTGAAGGTTTACATGTGGTTTTCTGGCTCTTCCACACCTGTTTCTCGGTGGATACCACCTTGGGTGAACACGACTGAGGAGGCACTATAGTCTTTCACCTGCTTTCTGAAGAGGCGCCATCATGTTCTCCGAGGCGGAGCCTGTGCTGGTCTCCTGCTTTAATTTGGTTTCGTTTGGGGGACCCAGTGGGTGCCTGGCCATTTTGCTCCTTGGCCTGGGGTCAGGACTGCTTACTTACAATCTCAGATTCCGTCTTTCCCCCCCCAGGAATTTTAGTGCCTCATGGTGGTTTTCCTGTTTCTGCATCCAGCGTTGGTGCCTTGGCTGCCTGACAGTTTGGTTCGTACATCAAACACCCGAGGGCCTGCCATGTGCCAGGCCCGTCGTGGGCGCTGGGGGCGCAGCAGGGAGCGGCTCAGATGATAGCCCTGCCTGTCCTCACGGAGCCCGGCCTTCTAGTAGGTGGCACGGAAATCTGCTGCAGACCTCCGGTCTCAAGCTCGGACGTGGAAGATAGGACCGTGACAGTTATTTTTTAAAAAAATATTTATTTATTTTTTAGAGCGAAAGGGAGAGAGGAGGAGGGAGAAAGAAACATTGTCCCTGCCTGGTGTGGCTCAGCGGATTGAGTGTGGGCCTGCGAACCAAAGGGTCATCGATTTGATTCCTAGTTGGGGCACATGCCTGGGTTGCAGGCTGGGTCCCCAATAGGGGGCACACTGGAGGCAACCACACATTGATGTTTTTCTCCATCTCTTTCTCCCTCCCTTCCCCTCTCTAAAAGTAGATAAATAAAATACTTTAAAAAAAAAGAGAGAGAGAGAGAGAAAGAAATACCGATTGGTTGCCTCTCCCATGTGTCCTGATGGCGGAGAGAACTGGTAACCTAGGCGTGTGCCCTGACTGGGAATCGAATTGGTGACCTTTTGGTTGGTGGGCCACGCTGACCAGGGCAGGACCATAACAATTCTAATCTCTTTCATGGTGGCTCTTTTTAATGTGCCCAGCGTTGTGCTGGGCATTTTATAGTTAGCACGTTGCATGCTCAGAAGAGCTTTGTTAAGGCAGGTCTTGTCACCTCATTTTTGCAGACGAGGCCACTAAGTTTTTGTTGGCGGGATGAGTGGAGTACATCTTACAAGCAGTGGGGCTGGGTTTCCAACGCGGTCAACAAGACATCAACCAGGCTGCCTCTGTAGCGCCTGTCACTTGGGGCTGGTGTCGTCTGTGGACTTGATTTGCGTGTGAGTATCGGAGCCTCGGAAGATGGTGGCTCTAGGCCCTGGCATGATCTGTGACCAGCTAGGCCTGCGTGAGCCTTCATCGCTGCCACTGCTGGAGGACCCCTTCGTTCTGGTTTTACGGGCGTGGAGGTGAGATTTGGAGGCCCCTCACTTCCCTGGCCCTGTTAGTCTCTCAGTTTCGCTGCTTGAGGCACATCAGTCAGTGCTGTGGGTACGGTGGAGGGGCGAGACTGGGCTGTGTTCTGCTTCCCCGGCACCCCGGCTGACTCTGCTCCTTAAGCTGGCACAGGTGAGCTGATGTGTTCAACTCCCGCCCCACCTGTCTGCCCAGCCAGCTCCTCGGTCCTTTGGTGTTGACCTGGCCCCACCAAGTCCCAGGTACTGCAAACCCAAAACAAACAGAGCCCAGCCTCTGGACGGAAGAGAGAGGGCTGGCTTTCCCTTTGCGGAAGCTCAAAGTGCGGCAGCTGTGTGGGTAGGCAGTTTTCCGGGTGTTAACCTGCTGGGCAGGCCGTTGGAGTACAGTTCCAGGCAGGTGTCTAGCAGGTGGGGGAGGGAGTAAGAAGCAAGCATGTGGCTGGCCGCTGGGGACAGTGGGAAGCAGGTCCTCCTCCTTCGCCTCTTGGCCTGTGCCGTTGATCTTCAGGTTCCTCTCTGAAACTCTTTTCTCCCCCTTTGTGCCGACTCCCTCCTGATTTCTGCTGACCTTCCATGCCCCCTACCCCCCATCTTCTGTTTTCCCCAGCACCTTGTGCATGGCCTCAGAGTCTGCCACCCAGTGAAGAGGGCTTTGTGTGGCTGTGACTCAGACAGGGATGGGCACTCTTGACCTCTCCCAGGTGGTGTTGGTAGAAGGTCAAGGCTGTTTGCACGGATGTCAGAGTACAGCCGTACTATCTCAAGTCACATAGCTCTGACCCGAGAAACAGTCCAGAGGAAGAGGAAAGGGGTGGGTGGGTGGGTGGGTGAGGGAGGAGGGTTGGAAGGAATTCAGGGCGTGTTGGTCTCCTAGGCTGCAGTAACAGTACCACAAAGAGGGCGGCTTCAAACAGCACAGATTGATTCTCTCGGAGTTCTAGAGGCTAGAAGTCCAAAATCAAGGTGTCTCAGCAGGGGCCATGCTCCCTCTGGAGGTGCTAGAAAAGAATCTGTCCCAGGCCTTTCTCTTTTGGTGTCGTGGGCAACTCTTGGCATTCGTTGGCTTAGCCCAGTCCCAGGATTCTCCCCGCGTGTCTGCGTGCACTGCGCAGTCATTGGGTCAGGGCCCCGCCTAGTCTGGTGTAGCCTCGTCTTAACTTTATTGCGTCTGCAAAGGGTCTGTTTCTAACTAAGGTCCCATTCGTAGGGACTGGGGGTTGGGACCTGAACATACTGTTCAGGGGGCACGTAGTACAGGGTGCCGATCAGGGGGTCCGTAGTACAGGGTGACAGTGCTGGGCCCCAAGTCTAGATGGCGTATTCTAAGTCCTATTTTAAGGGACCTTAAAGCCCTGACCACCGTGGTTTCAGTCAGTCCAGTAAACTCAGGTTAGTGATGTGCTGTGCGCCAGGTCCTGGGCTCGGCCCCTGCACGGAGGCGAGATGCTGCTCGGTGTTACGGAGAGAAGCCTGGTTCTGTGGAAATGAGGGTTTTTAGAAGAAAGTTGAAAGGAAATGTTAATGCACGTACTTCGGGGATGTCCTTAGAAACACAGACGGGTGTTTCCTTCCTGCCCTCTTAGTTTTGAGGCAGCTGGATTAAGCTTGGATTTGTGGTCCCTGTTGTCTGGATCTGCGGTGACATGAGGAGGTGGCCAGAACCTCCGGGCCTGGCGGTTCTCTCGGTGCCTCAGTTTCCTCTCTGCAAGTAAGGGTGGGGCTTAGATGGTTAGTAAAGTGTGCTTCTTGGCGCTGTCTGCTCCAGGCTGCCGTGGTGGCTAGGAACTGTTTTATTGGAAGAGCAAATACTGTGTAGAGTGTCAGTAAGGGTGTTTTTGGTACGGGCTCCTGTGTTTTCGCTGTGGATAAACAAGAAGCAGCCGCGTGTTGGTTAGTGGCTCGTGGCTTGGGCCCGCCCCTTTCCTTCCCACACAGACATTTCCTGGACCAGTGGGAAGAAGTGAGGCTTGAGTTCCCTGTCCACTCCCGGGAATTCTTCCCGCGACTTTGCTGTCTTCCCGCGTTGGAGAAGAGTTCCCATACGGGTGGCACGGATGGAGTGGAAGGCATTTGTGGCTATTATTGCGTTGGTGAAAACCAACGTAACGTAAATAGGAAGTCTGGATTGTACGTGTCCTCAAAACATTGAGACTGAAAACCGCACACCCCAGACGCAATTTCCAGCCGAGCGCCGGTAGGGTGCAGAGTGCCGTCTGCGGGTGGCAGGGGCTCGGGCTCTTTTCCCCATCCCCCTCCTCCTGTCCTCCACTCCTCACCAAGAGAAGCCCGTGAGGCATTTTGTCCAATTCTTCAGTCTCTTTACAAGGCCTGCAGCGCTCTGTGGAACACGTCGGCTCAGCTGGATCGGATGCCCTTTCTTTCTGTTGGTCGTCACAGGGGGCAGGGCACATGATGTGTGTCCCTAAGAGACCGAAGCACAGAGCATCTCGAACACACGTCGTCCCCCTACCCTGTCCCAGGATGACACCTTTCCTGGGACTGGTGCGGGCTACCCACTCCCAGGCAGGGCCTTCAGGAGCCCGTTTGGGGCAGAAGCGTGCGTACTTCCGTTGTGCCAAGGCTGATTGTGTGCTCAGCACAGGTAGCTCTGTGAGTACACTGGTTTCATGTGTTATTTCCAAAGGAGTGCGTGGGTGTATGCACATTGTGCAGGGAATTAGATAATAAATAAAAAATTCTGGCCCCTCACTATCCAGAGGTTGATAGTGTCAATACCCTGATTTGTCTCGTTGGCATGACTTACTTTCTCAACACGTGCCTGTCGTGAAGAGGTCAAGTCTGGCAGGGTCACGTCAGTCCCCTTGGCTGACGGAACCCAGGCTTCTAAACAGAGGCGCCCCTTGGCCACCGTGCCCCACCCCTTATGTGCCTCCTCAGTACCCAGCTTCCTGCCTCCCTCTCCCTTGTACCCCTTCTGGCCTCTTCAGAGCCTTTGGAAGTGCAGGCCGCCTTCCTCGGTTTGCCGAGTTGAGTTTCCTAAGATTCTGGAACCTGTGTAACACATGGCTTCCCTTCCAGGAGGCTTGCCCGCACACTTAACTGCCTGTGGCTCTCCCGGCTTCTTCCTTCAGTCGGGAGCTTTTTGTCACCGATGCTGCCAAGCACCGATTTCTTCCCCTTGGGGAGAGGGGAGTGGGGTGTAGTTCTTGCTCCAAATCCCAGCGTCCAGGACCTCTCTGCCGGGGGACCTCATGCGTGTCAAGCAGACAGGGCTCTGTCCGGAGCTGTGGCTTTTGACCTTTGTCTGGACCCTGGGTCCCTGTGAGGTGGCTGCGTTCCGCACTCTGTTGCCCTCTTCAGACGCTGCGTGTTCCCATAGACGGATCGCTGCGCATAAGGAGTCCAGGGCGTTGCAGACCCTGGGAAGCCCATCCCTGAGGCCCTTTGGAGACAGACACGCCCCCTGCCGCTGGGTTGCCCCGTAGCTGGCGTCACCTTCTATGGGGTAGCGGCGGTGGTGGCTCCCCGACAGTCACGCTGTTGTGACAGTGACTGGTGGTTACGGCAGCTCACGTCAGGGGGTTCACCTAACCCTCGCCGGACCCGGTGAAGGGACGGTACTTCCACTCCCAGCTGAAGCAACGTGCCCCGGGGCATAAGGTACAAGTCAGCCTGGGGCCCAGGCTGTGTGACCTGAGAGCGTGTGCCAAACACCCGATTCGCAGCAAGGGGGTGGGTGCTCGGTAAATGGTTGTAACAGCATGAAAAGTGGCAGAGGGTTAGGGCAGAGCAACCTGTTGGCTGTGGGGCTTCCCCTCCCCGACCCCAGGCTCCCACCTGTCCTAGGTATCCTCCAGGTGCAGGACCCAGGCTGCAGAGCTGGTGGGTGGAGGCAAGTGCAGATCCGCCGGGCCTGGGAAATATGTAAAATCCTGTTCCTGAAAACCGGCCGGGTTCTCATGGTGTCCCGGCTGGCATGTTTTGCTAGTCACGAAACATGATCCATACGCTGTATTTTAGGACTCCCCGTCTGTCGGCCTCGGGCATTGGGAGGTTTTCGCTTGAGGGAGTTCATTGCATGCCAGCTCGCGGGGGTGGGGGTGGGGGGGAGGGGTGGGGAGGACCCAGAGGGGGGCGGGCAGGGAGGATCGTGACAGCAGGGTGGGTCTGCTCCTCCACGAAGGGCCTTGGGGTTGGCTGGGCAGCAGCATCCCAGATCCCCTTTCCCATCACTTCACTCAATTTTCAGATAAGATCCCCCACTTTTTAGTTAAGGAAACCGAGCACTGGGAGGTACAGGTTAGGTCTCTTGTCCGAGATTTCAAGGCTATGAAGAGGTTGAGGTTTGAACGTAAGTCTTCAGACTCTGTTCGGGGTTCTCACCTCTACCAGGGTCTGCCCTCTGGTTTCCCGGGCTTTACCTCCCTACAGGATGCAGGGCGGGGTGTGGGAGGTGTTGCATGGGCAGGGTGGGGGTTGAGGGGGGCCTGCCCCGGTGCCCACCCTCTGGCCTCCTGGGGCTAGAGGAAGAAGGCCAAGAGGGCTGTTGATCTGCCCATCTCTTCTGAGGGAGGGCCACGGGGTATGCAAGCCTTTCTTTTTAAAGATGCATTAACTTGACCATGAGCAGGCCCCAGTTTAAAAATACATAAATAAAAACAAGTAGGAGTTGGGGGAGCAGGGATGGAGCAAGGCCTTCGAGAAACCTTAAAAAGGGTATTGGAGGAGGGTTCTCGACGTCTGCACCAGTTCCAGGCTGCGAACTCTGCCTGGATTCTGGAGCCCTCAGCTGCCCCGTCTTGCTGGGACCTTGGGTCATCCCTACCTCTGCTGCTTAGTCTATGCAAGGAAACTGCCCAAATCCAGAATTTTCAGGAAACCCCGCTGGGGTTGGGGTGGGATGGAGGAAGCCTCGCAGGGGGTAGTGGCCGTCTATATTTGAAAGCCCGCCTTGTGAGTCCTGACTTGGACTTGGGCAGTTCCGGTCTCCTTCTTGCCCTCAAGCTACACTGGCCTTCTGCTGATTTCTGAAAAGCGCCTTTGCACATGCTGTTCCCTCTGCCTGGAAGGTGTGTTCCTCCCTTTCCTTCTTCCCTGGCCTCTAGGTTAGCACCTGCTCATCTTTCAGGTCTGCCTGAAGGGCATGTGTCCCGACCTTCAGCGGGTCACCAGGCATCTTGTATGCCCCAAGGCTCCCAGTACTTCTGTTCTGTAGCTCTTAAGCGCAAGCACAGTAAAACAATTAGCTTACATTTTACAGCATTTAGCAGTTACGCTTTGGGGGAGAAGGGCTGGTCTGTCCTGTTTGCTAAATGGCCATTGCCCAGCCCTGCACGATAGATGGGGGAGGGGTAGCAAATTCTTGTGCAGTGAGTGGATGGCCCATGATGCTGTTTGGGGGGTGGTGGGAAGGAATGAACATTGTAGTCAGAATCTGGGCCCCTGTTGAGGTCAGGATATGACTTCAGAGCGGAGCCCCTGCACGCACGTGAAAGGGGGGTACTTCTACGGTAGCCCGTCGTCTGCGGTGCAGCCTCCCGGATCAGGCACGTCTCAGGTCGAATGGCCAGCCGGTTCCCTTTGTGAGTGGAGAGGTGCGGAGCCCGGTGAACAGAAAGGACTTGGCCAAGATCACACGGCAGAGCCTTTGCCGACCTTTTTCTGGGCTCCCGTTGAATCGTTGAGGGATAATTAATCACATGCCAGGTGCCCCCCTGGCAGGCACCATTTCATTGGCTCTTACGGTGGCTCGGTTGTGGCAGCACCAGCTGGTGGTGGAGGAGGTGGAGGCTCGGTGCACTTTGGTCGCTGGCCTCAGAGTACAGCAGAGGCACCATCCGCTGGGACTCGGATCTTTTCGATTCCATAGCCTGGTCCCTCCCACCGAGAGGTGCTGGGGGATCGAAGACCCCCTTGCTTCCTGCTGGCCAGGGGAGCTATAGCCACTTGCAGGGGTCTCAGGTGCTTCCAGCCCTCCGGGTTGGGTCCCCTGAGACCACCTTCTCTCCCCGACCTGACTTCACCTCCTTTTTTCTGTGTCTTCCCGCTCTTCCTCTGAGAGATCCTCAGAAATTGCTCTCTCCCCTTATCAGTCGCCCTTTGCCTGGGAAGCCACCAGGGATCCTGGAAAGGTACCGAGGGTGATGAAGCGGAATTTGCACCATTCCGGGAGTCACTGTCCGTCATTCGTAGCTAAAAATAGAGCATGTATTTGCTCCTCACTGCATGTAGGCTTTTGGGGAAGGGGTTTGGGGGGAGCCACTTTCCCTCTTGTTTCCTCCCTGCTGTCCTTTGGCTGATGTGTGGATTCCCACAACTTGGGCCTGTGGGTGGGTTCGATGCTGCTCACCACCCCCTGGAAGAGGGTCTGTGGGGGCTCCCTGCAGAGGAAGCTTCTCCGCGGCAGCAAGCAGCTCTGGGGCGCCCGGGGATGCCAGCTCCCCGTGCAAATACAACTGTGGCTGAAAAGGGACAAGCCATGGTAAGAGGACTCTGTGCAGCCTGCTTCTTGTTGATATCTGACATGCACAGAGGCAAGAGAGATAAAATTAATTTGTTCAGTTAGTTTTGTAAATATTGGCTGAGCAGAAGTTTTGTGCTAGTCACATGTTTTAGGGACCCGGGGGTTCCCACAAAGCGACATGACACAAGCCCCTCCTTGAAGGCGCTCATCCTCTAGATGGTGAAGAAACATGTAAGTGTCAAGACACTTAGCGCAGGAGGGCCACGGGGTCCTCACCCCCACACCACCCTTGCTCCCAGAATTCCCTTACTGCACCCGCCTGCTGCATGGGGAGCTGACTGCAGCGCCGTAAGTTGGACTTCCCCTCTCTTAAAGCACCGGAAGTTTTCCCACGGTAAATGTTCATTTTTGGGGTGCTTACGGTGCAGTAGGGCTGGGCCCCTTGGTGTGGGGCTTTACTTGTATTTATTTCGTTGGCTACAACGTGACCCAGTGAAGTAATTACTGTCACCCTCATTTTCCAGTTCATGGAACTGAGGTCCAGAAAGGTTAATTAAGTTGCCCAAGATCCCACCGCTACAGTGCTTCAGAGCCTGGATTCAAATGTAAGCAGATTAATTCCAGAGTGCACTCTCCTCACCTGCTAGCGGTATAGACACGTCCACACTGAGAACGTGTGTCTACTAAGCATCCACTATTTGCCCAGCGTGAATTATCCTAAATAGGTGCTTTCTCTTTAAAAATCTTCACCATGCTTCCCATTTGATCTTTAATATACCTAGTAACCCCGTGGGATAAGAATTGCACCCCCAGCCCCCAATTTCCCTTTTTTTTTTTTTTTTAAATCAAGGTTTTCTAGAGGGCCCCCCCAATAACTTCAGAGGCTGGGATGGAACCAGAGCCTAGAGAGAGAGGAGGCCTCCGAGAGCAGTCTGGAAAGTGCCCCGGGAGTTGAAGGGCGCGGGGGAGAAGGGTGTGTGTAGAAGCCTGGCTTGTAACAGGGACCTCATGCATCGTACTTGGGGGTTTCTTGCCCCGTTGTCATGGTCTGGCTCCAGGTACCAGTGAAAAATTACGGTGATTAAAATGCAATTTGGAATCCCCTGTTGGTTCGCAGCAGCTGGTCCAGACGTGGGCAGCTGGGCTGTCTGTGCTGCAGCAGGCCAGGGCTTGTTCGGGGTGTCCCTTTGCTCTGTCCTTTGTGTCGCGGGGGAGAAGGGAGGGGGCCCGAGATACAAGGAGCTATTTTTACACCATTCACGTCATGCTCAGCATTACTGGATGTTTGTGGTTGGGTCCCTGTTTAGCCTCCGCCAGGAAAGGAGAACTCCCTTTGCTGCCTGGGTCTGTTTGGAAGCTCAGGCTCGTGCCCCTTGGGTATATGTTGTTCTCCAAAGGTGGAGGGACCCGGAGTGACGATGCGGTCACCCTGGATAGTTCAAAGCTGCCTTAGTTGGGCTTTGGTTTTCAAGGGCTCTTCAGACTCCTGGAAGCCATGTGCTCATCCACTCCCTGCTTATTCAACAGATGGTTTTTCAATGTGAGAAAAATGCTAGATCTGCTTCCAGGATCTTGGAAAGTGAAGTCAAAGTATTGCCCCTCAGGGATGTTACAGTCTAGTTGGGGAAACGGCAACTAAGCGTTGGCGTTTGGCCCCGTTGGAGGGACTGAGGATCCAGTGCTGTCTCGGACGGCACGGGGGCTGTGGCAACGCGGAAGAGGGGCGCCCAGATCACACAGGGTGGTCAGAGACGGCTTCCTGGAGGAAGCGATGTCTTGGACAGATGGGAGGCGAGAGGTTTCCGGTGCGTACTTAGATTTATTTGCTGTTGAGCTTTATTCGTACGCATAGATGATGTTACGGTTATAGTAGTTACATCTTCTTTTATTACTCAGGTGAGGTCTTGGGATTTTATTTTTATACCCAAAGGGCTTACTGTCTTTGAAAACTTTGCGGAAAAAAAATGCTTTGTGTCAGCCAAGCCCTTCTTGCTTCAGAGGTTGGAGACTGGAGGTCAGCCTTGGCCACACAAAACCTGCCCTCGATGTCCTTGCCTCCCTGTGCGCTGGGCACACTCCGCGCCACTTCCTGTCCGAAAGGGCAGGCCAGCGTGGGTTCACACAGCAAGATTTAGGGCAGCCCCTCCCCCCCACCCCCCAGCCCTGGGTCCCGCCTTGCCTGTGCACTGGGCCTCAAGTGCGTGTGACAGAGCCGAATGTGGGGTCCTGCCTGTGTGTCCTGCTGGTCGCGGTGTGGTCTGGGTGGGGAGGGGTTGCTGGAGGACCCCGCTGTCCCGTGCAGCTGCAGGTTCCGTGACGGGCGCACGGAAGCAGAGTATTTCACCTGAGGCGGCCCGCGTACGGTGGCCGCTCGGGACCGGGGCTTACATCTGGAGTTTGCGGGACCCTGGTTCATCGCGTTCTCCACTTCTACTGTCTGTATGCGTTCATCCAACAGGGCATCTCCCCCCACCCCCCCAGGGTGTTGAGAAATCCAGTGAGTTAGGTGCAGCACTGCCCCTGGGTGGCTGACAGCTCCCCAGGGTCTCTTCTCCCCTGCTCTTCCCTGCCCCACACAGAGTGCCTTCTGGGACCCTCTGCAGATGACTGGAATGTCCCCACCATCCTTGTGAGTCACATGCTGACTCTGCAGCACTCCAGGCCCCGTCCTTGGTGTGGATTATTTGCAGTTAGTATTCCAAATGTCAAGTTCCCCTTGACTTGAGCTGAGCAGACAAAACAAAATGGCAGACAGATTAGAAGAGGCTTGAGAATCCTTTTAGGATTTGGAAAGTTTACACTTTGACTTTGAAAAGCTGCTGAGCCATGCCAGCGTGCAGAGGTGGGGGCCTCAGCTTGGTGCCCATTGGCTCACTGGGTTTGAGGGGCTCTGGCTGTGTGGGTTCTTGCTGCCCCACCTCCGGGGGAGCTCACTGAGCTTGGGCAGGGAATCAAATCCAACCCCTTCTCATTAGTGTCATGAAAGGAGGAAGGGAGGAGGGCAGGAGTTGGGGAGGCGGGGCCTCCAAGGGCTTCAGGAGGGGTTTGGGTGGGTCCACCAAGGTGGGGGTCCATGTCGGTCAGTATCTGTTTAATCTCCTGTTTGCCTTGCCTGCTGCAAAGACCTGATAGGCAAGAGGGAGTTAGATAGCCTGTTGGGTTACAGCCCCTCTGAATGGATGCTGAGAGGGTTCACAAAGGTGCAGAAGTTTCTGGCTGGAGCCTGGAGTGCCATTGCCAGAAGCAGCTTAGAGGTGGCCCTGTTCCTTCTCTTCTCTCTGTGGATGTACCTGAAGCGCAGAGAGGTTAAGTCATCTGTGCAGAGCCACACGGGAAGTGGTGGTGCTGCAGTTTGATCAGTGTCTCTGGCTGCAGCGTCCATGCTTGTCCTGTGACATCACATTGGTTCCTGGGCTGAGTCCTCCCTTTCTGAGAGACTCATTCTTCCGCCCTTCCCCCAGCGGCTTCCTTTTCCTGCCCGGATTCCCCAGGAATCCCTCCCACCGGTGCTGCTGCTTCGTCCAGCCTGGAAAGCAGTAAGAGCTTAAGGTGTGAGTGAGAACCCAGCCCGCCCGCAGCTGCCTCTCTGCCACCTGCCAGGGCACAGATGCTTGTCTTACAGGATTGGGGATACCTGTCCGCTGAGGGCAGACCAGGATGGGTGTCACACCCTGTTTGTCTGCTCAGGGCCCCAAGAAGGGTTGGTCGAGTTGACGCCTGGGTTTGGAGGGAAGCGTACGTGAAATGGCGTGAAGCTTTGCAGCCTGTGACGGGCAGGTTTTGAGCCTGGCCCGACACGTGTTCTTGAAGCCCAGCCTTAGTCTGCCTCTGTACCTCCTGTGGCCGCCGCGGGGCAGGTTGTGTCGAGGGTCTTGATGCGGCTCACCGTCGCCTGCCCTGGAATCTGGAAGGCGGCTTTGCCCTCACTCTCCTTTTCCTTTGCACACTCGCGCACAGGTGCCTGTTGTTCCCAGGAAAGGCCGCCTTCTCCTCCTTGGTCCCGGCGACGGTGCGTGAGTGCAGTGAGTCTGACTGACTGTGTTCATGGTGAAGAAATGAAACACGCTGTGGGGGGGGAGGGGTGCAGCAGAGGCCTGGAAAGGGGGCTGTGTTGATGACGACAGCGTGCACGTGTGGCTGTGTTTTTGGAGGTGGTACCTTCCCTCCTCTCGATGGAGTTCTGGTAGCAAGAGCTGTCGTTCATGTTGGGCTGGCAGAGGGCGGAGCTGGCCAGGGTGTCACGGCCGTGACTGTCACCTTCTGAGTTTGGCTTCTCTGGAGTCTGAGCTTCTCAGGGATCGCCGCTCTTCGGGGACCGCGCCTGCGTGCTGACCGAGTCCAAGCTGATTGGCGGATCCCTCTCCCGCTCCCATTCCGGGTAATAGGCATAAACGTAAGGGCCTGTATATGGGTTAACAACAGTCAACCTCATGGGCACAAGATGAGGAAGCTTCCTTTGAACAGCGCGTGAGAAAGGGACCCTCAGGTTTTACCTGACGGCCGCGTTGCGTGCCAGCAGGTTGCCGTCACTGAAGGAGAGCGACAGGCTCTCTGAGCAAGGACCACGGCGAAAAGGAGAAGGGTGAGCCTTGACCAGTGTGGCCCGGTTGGTGGGGTGTCGTCCTGCAAAACGAAAGGTGGCCGGTTTGGCTCCCAGTCAGATCACACGCTCGGGTTGCAGGTTTGACCCCCCAGGTGGGGCACATCCGAGAGGCAACCGACCAGTGTCCCCGTCCCTGTCTTCCTCTCTTCCTCCCCCTCTTTCTAAATAAATAAATACATACGTACATACGTAAATATCTTAAGAGGAGAAGAATGATGTTGTTACTGTTAATAATTCATAATAATAGCTAGGCGCTTTACATACATTATAATTCCATCTATGAAGTCATCCTTCGAGGTAGATCAGAAGATCCTCTTTTTTTTTTTTAAAGGCAACCCAGACGTGAGAGGGTAAGTTAGTTGCCCCATGTTACATTGCAAGTAAGAGCTGGGACCAGCTGGGGCCCAGAGCCTGTGCCGCCAGCAGTGAACTGGATGTCACAGAGGGTGGCGGTTCTGATAAGCAGACGGTACCCCTGCCCTTAGCCAAAGGGCCGAGAGGCGGTGGTGGAGGAGGTGGAGGTGGTGGTCCTGAACGCAGAAAGGCTGAGGGGGACGTGATGCGTTTCACTTGAAGGCAGTTTTAATAATGCTTGACTTTTACGTAGCCCCTACTGCCTACCAGGCCCCATTCTGAACAGTTTATACATGTCAAGCTGAGGCACAGAGAGGTTAAGTTGCTTGTTAAACGACGTAGCTTGTTAAGTGGTGTATCTGGTATTCAAACCCAGATAGAGTGAGTGGCTGAGAGTTCTTAATTTCCAGGCCTTGCAGCTTTGGAGAGAGAAGACCCGGGGCGGGGGGGGGGGGGGGCCTACTGTGCCTGCTCTCTTGTTCTTTGAGGCAGCGTGTCTGCAGCGTGTCTGCAGGATGGCTGTTGCCTTTGGATCCGGGGCAGGACCAGGGTGCATGTATGTATGGGAGCGGCTTCCTGCTCTCCTGAATCTGGACGCCAGGTGGCTGTAGAGTAGGCCCCTCGAGGTAGGTAGTGAGCTTCCTGCTGCCAGGTGACTGCCCACCTGTTGGGGATGGTGTGGAGGCAGGATGGTGGGGACCACCTGTGTGGGGTGTGGTAGGCCCCCAGGGCTCACCCGTGTAGCTGGCCAGCTCCCAGTCCTTTGTTGTGGATAAGCCCAGCTTTCCTGGCCCATCCCCCACCCCCAGGCCATGGCATGTCCCCGTGGAGCGCTGGAGGGGAAGTGACCGGTGTCTGCTGGGTCAGCCTGCCCCATGAGGAAGACCCGGCTGTCAGGCCGGCAGAACCGCTGACAGAGGCACTGGGAACAATGCTGCGTGGGAGGCGGCGTGCGCATGTGTTTGCTCGCCTCCTGACCTGAGTGCCAGCAGTGACATACTTTATTTGTCCCCTCTGGTCCCCTGCGGGCACTCAGCCTGACTCCTTGATGCGTTGGACTCCCACTCAGGTCCCTTGGTCAGCTGCAACTTTGGCTGCAGGGCGTGGGAGCTGGTCAGCTGGCTCTGGTCCCTGGTGATGTCAGGGCAGTTAGGGCCACCCCTGAGGTTTGCAGGGCTTCCTCGGAGTTCTTTCCAGGGAACTCAGGGAGCCTGTCACCTCCTTGTCTCAGGTTAGGGAGTGGCGGCACCGAGAGATGGAGTGACTTTCGGAGGCCGTAAAAGCAGCAAGTATGGGTGAAGCTGTAACCAGGTCCCAGTGACTTGCCGTGGGGCTGAGAGAGCTTTCCAGATCGTCTTGTCCAGCCCTTTCATGTTACAGATGAGAAAACAAGGCCCGGATTTGCAGCTTGACCTGGTCAAAGTATCTCAGGTTGCCAGAGCTAGGAGCAGAACCTAGGTGTCCTGGCCCCAAATTCTGCATCCTGCCCACTCTGCAGCTCCCTCCTCCACCCGCGGTTTCCTTGATTCTCATTTCTGCTCTGCTTCTCCTGCAGGGCTGGTGATGCGGTGATGGTGACTGCCTTAGCCGCCATTGTCTCGGTTTTCCCAGTTGTCACTTTCTTTGCCTCCCAGCACTGGTGGCAGCAGCTGGTTTACAGGACTTAGCTGAGTGGAAGGAGCACACAGGCTTAGCCGGACAGCTTTGGGATCCAGTCCCAGCTCTTCCGCTTGTGAGCTCTGTGACCTTAGGCAAGTCACCTGACCTTTCTGAGCCCTGGTTTTTATCTGGGAGATAAGATGATTTGGACTAGATAACGCCAGGTGACCTTCCAGCCCTGCAGGTCTTTGACAAGTGATTTTCAGGTAAGGAGTGAGACCCACAGAGACCTGTGGTTGGATGCCCTCGGGAAGGGCAGGTGGCCTGGCCCAGTGCGAAAGGCCTGCGTCGGGAGGCCCAGGGCATGCGTACATGCCATGTTTTGGCTTCACCGAAAGACTGTTGCTTGGGCTCTGGGTGCTGGAGGGTGATTGGGGCAAGGGATCCCACTGCTTCCAGCCCCTTCTCTGCCACTTCTTCTGCAGCCTTGTGAGCCCAGACGCTGCTCGTCCTTGATGGTAACCAGCAGGGTAGCCAGATTGCCAGTGCAGGGCTGGCCAGCTGATTGGCATGGCCTCGGAGGCAGAAAGGACAGCCAGGCACAGGCGGGCAGCCAATCTGCAGCCTGTCCCCTGGATTGGATGCCACTGGATTTTGTCATGGGAAGCACTCGAGCCCTGCCATTAGGCCTGAGAGGACCCCCCCTCCCCCCATTAGATCACAGGTGTGGGGCAGAGGGAGGGGCGCCGGAACAGAACCGGAAGTCTTTGGCCTTTTGTCACTGTGCTCAGTCCTGCAGTCCCACTGGCTGCTTACAAGGTTTTCTTTCTTTGGTTTTCTCCTTGGCTGTGAAGTTGTACTGTTTTCTGAACTAACCCTGTTTTGTGTAACCTGAGCCCAACTATCTGGACATGAAGGGTAAGCGTTTTTCCTCCTCTTCCTGAACAAAGGCTGCCCTGCCCTGTAGCATCTGGAAATGATTCGGCATCTGGTTTAAGCGTGTGTGCGTGCATGCACACGCTTCTGTAGTGTAACATGCCTTTGCCCAGATGATACGTCTTTGTCTCCCCAGCCAGGCACAGACCTGCGTTTCTTTCTGCGTAGATGAGATGGCTTTACAGGTAGGGCTGTTACATGGGGACGTATGCTCATGTGCACATACGGACACATGGATAAACCTTTACTTCTGCTGGGAATGAGGACAGTTTCAAGGGCTTGATGTATAGGAAGGCGTTTGCACTGATGGATGTTGATGTATTTTTCTTTGCCAAGTTTAATAAACCATTTAACAATGCCTTCAGTGATTGTAATGAGCTGTTTCTTCATTATTCCCAGGCTCTGCCGTAACAGGCATTCCAGGACCCCCGTCCCTACCGCCAGTGTGGCGGTCTCCACCCAGGGCTCGCGCTCTGGAGGGGCCACATGGTTCGAGGTGGCCTTGCTGGCCATCTGTTAACGGTGCCTCCCCAGCATTGGCACGGGTGGGAGTCTGTCCCGGAGGTTTCCGGGTTAGTTCTGCCCTTCGGATTTAGGCTCCGGAGAGCTCTTCTGACCGCACGAGGGAGGAGCTGTTGATTGTATTGAGGTTTGAGCTGTGTCAGCAAAGAGAACCTTGGAGGCGACAGACAGGGAGGCCTGAGTTCTCCGTTCAGCCGGGCGGACGGCCAGGGGAAAGGGAGTGAGGTGACCGGTGGTGGTGGAGAGGGACCCCTGTGACCAAGGGGTTGCCCTCACTCCCCGTTGCCCTGGGACTTCTGCTTTGGCTGGTTTGTAGTAACACCCTAGAGGTGATACCAGGAAGAAGTCGGTGACCCCAAGGGCGAGTGACACAGCACACACGGACGGCCTTGGAGGAGGCCCGCGGAGGCGAGTGAGGCCAGGCCGCGTGAGCCCTGGGGGCACAGCGCCAGCTCCTCTCCGAATCGCAGGGAACGGTGGGCTGGCAGGGCCCTCGCTGTGGCCACCACTCATCCTTCTTCACCTGGCCCGAGTGCCCTGGGGGAGGTGGCCCTCCCTCCTGCAGGTGGCAGTGAAGTTTACCGATTTCTACCTTTCTTCTGTTGACCGTGGAGCGGGGCCCAGGTCTCCACTAGCTCAGGTGCGATGGAGAGCCCAGCGATGAGCTCCCTTGAGAGCACGTCCGTGAAGGTTTCAGGCCGGTCCTCTCTGCTCTGGGGGCTGCCGGCGGGGGGTTGGTGTAGGTCGTTCCTCCTTTGGCTCAGTGCTGAGGGAGAGAATGAATGGGAGTGAGGGACTGCTCGCTGTCCAGACCAGATGACTGAATAACCGGGCCAGGCTGTGCATCAGAACACCCACCGTGGATGTAGCCCTGCATTGTTTGGGGTATACTCCCCGGGGAATGTTGGAGGTTCTCCATCCAGCTTACGGAATGTTGGGCTAAATCCACCTGAATAGCCGTTCAGGGGTTCTTTCCCCTGCCTGCCCTCCCACCCCAGCCCTAGCAGCCTAGCTTGAGTTATGATGGCAAGAGGACAGCCACCTAGGGCCACCCCTCCCCCAGCCCCTGGGAGAGGTGCAGCTGGGGCAGCTGTGTTGTGTGGTGCATTCGCTGCCATGGCATCCAGATTCCTGAGAAGCTGGGAGCTCCCTGTTTGGGGTTGTGCCTTGGAACTCTTGATGGGGAGCTAGATCCCTAAGGTCTGGAAAGTGTCCATTTCTGCTGAACCCTTGCAGAGCCTGTGGTCTATGGGACTCGTTCCGCTCCCCTGGGGCTCAGAGGCAGCTCCTTACAAGGGGCCACATGCGGTGGCAGCCCCAGCCTCACCCCCCCTCCCCGCCCCCCTGCTGCCTCCAAGCAGGGAGGCGCGCTCCATTGCAGGAAGCCCAGACTCTTGTCACGTGCCGCAGTCCCCAGCAGGTCCTGGGTCCCCAGCAGGCGTGCTCCTTGAAGGGAGGAAGGAACTGGTTTTTGTCCCTGGTATAGATGCCTTTAAAAACGCACCTTGATTTAAGATTCAGCTTTTTGCAGCATATTTTAAAATGTCAGGAAGATAAATGTGCAGCCTTCTTAATATGTCTGCCTTGAACAGCCTTTAAAAAAAAAAGTCTATCATTCATCCTCAGGGTCATAGGCGTGTTCACACCCACCCCCACCCTCCTGCCTTGGATGGTGCATCCATCTCTCTCATCAGCAGAGGGTTGGTGGGGCTGGGGACGAAACTCAAAGTCCCTTTCTTTCAGAAGTCCAGGAGATACCACGGTTTCTCCGGTTTTGAGACCGATGTAAAGCCCTACAGAGAGTTTCAACAATATTTTGGGGACCTTTACTGTTGGATCTGCGAAACGGGCGCTGGCTTCTGGCTGCCTCTGTCAGGGGACCCTTCTCTCTTCCCGTGAGAACCCACCAGCCAGAGGATCAGAGGAGGGGGGCCCGTGCATGCCCCAGCCCTGGCAGGTCCCTGTGGCCTGCACTCTGTCTCCAAGGTGGGGGGAAGGGTGGGAAGGGGCAGGGCCGCAGGGAGGAAGATGCCACTGGAAGGGTGTCAGTCCGTGGGGTTTATGTCCTGTTGTCATGTGCTGTGCAGCTTTTGCAAAGATACCCTGGCACCTCAGCTGGTGATTTTCTCCCAGAAGGAATTGGAGGAACCCCTGGGTTTCTCAAGGTGTGAGTGAGGATGTCAAAACATTGTCACACTGGTTGAGGAACCTAAAAACCTCCGTGGGCAAAGCAGCCTCCTGCCTAAAGGGGAGCTGTGGGTGCTGCTGGTGTGCCGGTGCCTAGGCCTGGTTGTCAGGCCTGGGACAGACCTGGGGGACTCTCTCTGGGCCAGGCTCTGCCGTTAGGTGAAGAAATGGAGGCCCAGAGAGGGCAGTGACTGGGTCAAGGTCACACAGGTCAGCAGTGGGGCCAGAACCAGAGCCCGGCCAGGCATCCTGACCTCTAGTCAGAAGCGTTCAGTTACTTTCCTCTACGGTCTCAGGTGAGCCTTGCTGGTGACTCAGGTCCTGGCTGTCGCAGGTGAACAGCGCTCTACCAGACACCTGGCTTGTGCAGGGCCACCTGCCCTCTTCTGGATCTGTGGGCTGTACCTCCGGGGACCATCCCTTCAGCCTTGCGGTCTTTGCCGGTGCCTAGTTTTTCCCCTTCTGGCGGCGTGGCTCACCGAGTGCCGGCGGAGAGGGCGGGGTCTGCCTGGGTGCGAGCCATCTGTCAAGATGGCTGTGGGGCCCAAGGCGAGGCTCGGGGTAAAACCCCCATTCCCCTCCTAGTCCCTCTAGTCGCTCTTCCTCTCCCCCTGAAAATCATTTTAAGGATCATAACATTTATCAGGAGCTTTATTATGGGAGACTCTTCATGTTTAAAAATAAGTGCTGGCTTAGAGAACTATATTTGGTACATGGAAGTCGTTTGCATGTAAATGTGCTTATAGGACAGCTGCTTTACTTAAGATGCAGAGTGAGCCCCAGCTAGACAGGGCACTTGGGGGCGGGGTGCAGAAGGAACCCCCAGTCTGCCTTGCTCAGGACCGTTGGGCTGGAGTCTTTGGTCCTGTTAAAATCTGCTGTCCCTTCCCTGGGGACAATTGCGAAACAGGATAACTGGTACTTAAAAATTAGTAGAAAATTTTCCCATCTCAACACCGTGATTTTTAGGACTCAGAAGAAGAGTAGCGTTGCCGTTCCCCTCTGCCTGTCTGTCCCCACTTTTGTTGCCTGCCGAGTCCGCCGCAGCAGCTGCAGAATTGCGAAGAAAGAGCTAGAGGCGGGGAGAGAAAGAGGAGAGAAATAAATAAATAAACCCAAGGCGATGCTTTATTTATGTTAACGGCTGCATTTGACTTGAAAATCCCGTCCCCTGAGCTTTGGGGTCAGCACGTTCCGGGGTGACTGATGGCTGTCAGGGTTGGGCAGGGCGGCAGATTGCAGGGGGAAGTGGACAGATGACGCCGTGGCTTTCAGGGGCTTCGCGGGGCCCGGGCCTTTGAAAGGAGCGCTGCGGAAGACAAAAGCAGATGGGGAACTCCACTTCGGCCCCTGCCTCCTTCTTCTCTCTTTTTTTTTTCCCTCCTCCTCCTTTCTCTCCGCTTCCCTCCTCATTTTGTTGAATGTTAGGGAGTAGGGGAGCGCCCCGCTCCAACATACCCTCGAATGTGTCACTTTTGGATGTGATGCTGGAGTGTGAGACCTTGGAGAGACTGGGCCTCCACCCGAGCGAGCGTGGGAGTCGTGTCGAGAAACAAGGAGGCGCTTCCTTGTGCTCCCTGTTGGTGAACGCCCCATGGACGCTGCGGGCCCTCCCCGCCTTCTCGCCCCGTTTCCCAGCTCCCCGTTTCCCAGCTCCCCGGGCGGACTGTCCCACCTGATGATGATCTGGGCTACTTCAGATTAGGTTTCCGGAGGGCTTTCTGACTAATCCTTGTGGGTTTTCACTGGTGGAAACAAATGCTGTTGGGCCCACAGGCCTGTTTACAGATGGGGAAACCTGGGAATGATGGAGGAGCTTTGAATTTTAAACATTTCGCTAATGACATTGCAGGCAGGGGCGCTGGGCGGAACGGCCAGGGTGTTCCCATGGAACTCTTCTCAGTCGTAAGGGAGAAGCAGGTTGGCCTTACTCGCTCGTGTGCTCCACAAATATTTGTGGGGGGTTCTGAGTCCTGCTGGGGGGGGGGTCCCAGCCTGGTTAGAGAGTAAACCCTCGGCCCAACGGGACGAGGCGTGGGCCCCGGGGAGCAGAGGAACAGCCTGGCAGCTGGAAACTTTCTGCTGGAGGCAGGCAAGTCCGCTACCTCGCTGAAGAGCAGGAAAAGGAGACGGAGCTCCTGGCTAAAAAGGGGACTGCCCCGGGGAGGGCATCCCGGGCAGTGCGTCTGCTGCTGCGTTAGACATGGAACGCCTGTCCCCAGGCGTGGGCAGGGTGGCAGGTGGCTGGAATTTGTCATCCCCCCCCACACCCTGCCTCGCCTTCACTGCTGCTCCTGGGGACTCCCTCAGGTCAGAGACAGGACTGGTTGGCTGTTCATTCATCCGCTAATTGTTTTGATAAGAGACTAATTATCCACCTCGATCATCAGATTACCGTGAGCTCCGGGAGGGAGATTTGAGAGTTTGAGCTGCTGCTACTGCAGCCACCGGCGGCACCATCTCCCTTGAAAGGGACCCGGCATCAGCACGTATCCAGTTTCCTGCTTCCCGTTCACGTCCGCTAAGCCGTTGCAGGAAGGTGTCACCGATGGCCGGGGGTGGGACCTGGAAATGCACCCAGAAGTGCAACCCTTGATGTCAAACAGGACTTCCCCTGGGATTTTCTTTGCTACTGCGTTAAGTCCACAGATGAGAGGTTTGGTTCTAGGGATCTCGGAACAAGGTGAGGACTGTGGGCAGAACACCAGGAAGCTGCAGGAATGCCCCTGATGGCCTGACATCAGCAGTCGGGAGACGTTTGGGTATTTGGGGGGCTGGGTTCTACTTCCATGTGTCTTTGGTATGAAAGGAGCAGTAGGTTAAACAAAAAACAAAAACAAAACAATAACGATGAAGGGAGATTATAAATCAATCCGGTAATGGAATCCCCAGCAAAAGTAATGGGGACTGATGGCGTCATGACTGATCTGATACTAACATCGGTGAGAGCTGCAGAATAAGGGAGGCAGCGTCCCTTCTTGGGAGGAGTGCTCGCGATCTGTGGGCTGCGTCTCTGCAGCCTTAGCCCAGGTGCACGCAGGTGTGACCTTCCCCCGCAGGGCTTGTCAGAGACGAGGGTTTCACCCTCGGCGCCTCTGTCTTCATTCAGGTCACATCTGTAGATCCCAAGGAGCTGGGGAGCCTGGGGAGCCTTGAGTGAGAGAATGAGGAGACCCCATCCTGCCGTGTCCCTGTGAGATCAGAGGCCCTGGGAAGGAAGGGCAGGCCTGGGCTGTGGGGTCTGGCTGGGTTTCGGGGTTTCGGGCATGGGTGCCTTTGCCTGTGTGGAAGTTAGATCCTGGTCGGAGACTCTGGGCTGGTGCCCGAGGTTTTCCCGTTGATAAATCCGAACCGCAGCAAGTGATATTTAAGCTCCCACTTGGCTCTATTGTCTTAGGTTCCTTTGTTCTGGAACCCTCTTCCCCCAGCAGAGCAGAAAGCCAGGGCACTTGGAAGTCCAGCCCTCCTTGGTTCCCCGGCGCTGGCTGGCTGCTTGCACGTAGTTTTGGGGCTGACTTGCAGCCTGGCTCTCTCCCATTGTCTTCACATTTGGGGCTCAGCTGTCTGGGAAGTTTGGCAACATGTCAGGCTGTATATCTTGAAAACCGCCCTCTGGAAACGACCTCGTTTAGCAGATTTACGGACGTAGTGGGCCTGCTTGTTCTCAGGGGCCACTGCGCTAAATCACACAGGTCCACGGGACTTGGACGCCTTGACGCGGAACTTTTCAAAAAATTTCAGGCGGGGTCTATCACTGCCCCATTAACTCCCTGCCGTTAATCTACTTCTGAAAACCTGGAGTTTTCCCAAAAGGACTGGAACGTGGTGAAAAACAGTCCCATTTGGTAAATTCTGTAAATCAGGCTGGTTTTCTCCTCTCCTTGCTCCCCAGCGGGACTGCCTAATTGCCTTGGCGATGGAACGCCAGGGGTGGCGAGGTGGTTAGAGCTGCGGTCTTTGCAGGGTTGGGGAGCCTGTCCCAGGGAGGGCCATGGGTCTGGCGGGGTTGGTTGCTGCTCTTCACCCTGTGCTGAGCCATAGGGTCCCCGAGTGAAAGGAGCTCCTGGGGCGGGGGGGGTGTGGAGGTTGGGGCCATCTTCAGGAGGGGTTACGGCAGCTGCAGCAGGCCCCTTGGTACGCTGGGGCTGAGCTGGGTTCCGGTCCTGGCAAGGGGAGGGCTAAGGACTGGAAGGGGCAGGCTCCTTCCCTGATGGTTCCGATTGCCGGAGGAGGATTTTGTGGTGGTGGGCCTTTGTCCGCAGCCTTGAAGACTGTTGAGAGTCCAACCATGCTTCGGGTTTCAACGACCAGGGGCTTTCTCCTTTTGGAAGAAGATGGTACCCGTGAGCTGGGGTTTTGGAGCCCACGCACCCGGGTTTGAATGCCAGCTTTCTGGGTCACTCACTACCTTAGGAATTCAGAGGCATTTTGAGAAAGGTGTGATTTTTCTACATCCTCTCCTGGAGGGCCTAGGCTGAGCAAAAAGAAGAATACGAATGAACAGCTACTGTCTTCAAGAAAACAAGTCTGCTCCCTCCTTACCTTCCAGCCCCTCCATCCAGCATCTGTAAAATGGGATAGTGCAGCCTGCAAGCACTCTGGGGCATTAAACGAGTTAATTCTTGTAAAACAGGTAGGGTAATTCCTGGTGCACTGCTGGCTTCCTATAAATAATACTTAGCGAATCTCATGGTGGGGGACACGTGGGCGTGTCTGTCGTACCCCCCGTATTCATCCACGCTAGCCTGAAGGAAGAAGACCCTCTTTTCTGCTTGATCCCCACCGTCCTCTGCCCAGTGTTAGCTTCCTCGCTGCCTGGGTGGACACAGAGCTGGACCAGAGCTGGAAAGTCTCTGGAGGTCCGCGCCCTCCCCTGCTCCTAGTATCGGTCCTTCTTAACCGCGAGAACCGGAGAGAATTCCGTGAATTCAGTGCATGTGTCAGCCGTCCCGGGAATCCAGGCTTCTGGAATCCGAGACTGAACTTTTCCCCACCACAGCCTGGGCAGGCCTTCGTCCCACCCTCTGCTTGCCCGAGGCAGATAGTGTGGCAGGTGAGGCCAGGAGCCGTCCCCTCCTACCTGTTGGGACAGGGTCTGGCGAGCAGGCCAGGACAGGAGGCTGGAGCACCACCTTCTCCAGGGAAGATGGGAGCCTCGTTCCAGTAGGACATCTTGGCACCCTGCCCTGCTGGAGGAACTGGTTTTAGGGGCCTGACTGCCTGGTACACCTGCTGAAAGGGTCCTGGGGGCTGGCGCGTCATCTTGTCTGTGTTTCCTGGAGTGGTTTACTCCTTTCTAGTCTTGGTGAGAGTCCCTGTTATCTGTGCATCTCCTGGCCTTTTACAAAGTTAATTGATCCCTAGAGGCAGAGTTTTGGGGCTTAGATTTTTTTTTTCTTTCCCAACCAAAGAGTAGTTTTAGGTGCTCTGGGAGCTTAATCGACTTGTTCAAGGGGCGAGCATTGTTCCCAAGGCTAGGATGGGGGAGGGCAAGGACCCTGGACCTCTCTCCTCTGCCTGCCCGCCCCCCCCAAGTCATTATGAGTGATGTCCCAGGATGCAGGGATCCTGCCTGTTTTTGGTCCCAGCACCCCGGTAAGGGACCTGGTGCAGTTGGGAGGAAGTGAGCGATTACGCGGGCTGCCTGCTCTGTGGCAGGCTCTGCCTTGGACTTTCAGCGGCTCCTGGTCGTGCCAGCGGACGTGACACTGGAGGCATAAATGGGTTCCCTGCACCTGGCTTCTTGGTTGGTTGGCGTGCTGGGCTGGGGGAGGGCAAGGCAGCTGACCTGTTCTTAGAGCCCGTAGTCGTTCCTGTCCGTTCTGCCTGTCCTAGGAGCAAGGACCCTGTCTTTCGCGTCTCTTGAGCGCACCCGCTGTGATCCTGCTGGACTTGGCCTGGCCATCATCTTTTGGTGTTTGAAAGGTGTCTTCTTGAATTTGTGTGCCAGGTGCACCTTTTGGTGGTGGTGGTGGTAAGAGCGTGGCACACGGGATGCTCGAGGGGCTTACCTCCTGGCCCGGGGCAGCAGCCTGCTAGTGGGCACCAATCGGAGAAGGCTGGCAGTTGTTCACACCGGTGGATACTGGCCACAGCTGGTCGTAAACATACACCTCAGCTCACCAAAACATTCTGCTTGCTCACACCGCAAAACGTCACAGGCCCCGCTGTGGTGGACCGCCGATCCGCGCTGGTTTCCTCCACTCACCCCTCGCTGCCTGGAACTCTGCCGCCTGGTTCACCTGTTCCAGCAGCCAGCCGGGGGCAGGAGGGCCGCAGAGACTTGTGACCGAACCAGAACCTTCATGTGCAGTGATCTCTTAAACTGCCTTGGGAAGGCTGGAACCAGGGCCACGGCTGTCCCCGTCCCCCTTCTCTACCTCGGATGTCAGGCGGACCTACTAACTTTCTAAGCCCGAAGCTCTGGAAGGGGCAGGGTAGAGCAGTTCACGTTCCATTTTTCCAGCCTCTTTACGTTCCAGCTTTGCGTAACCAAGGAACCAGGCAGTGCCTCACACATTACGGCTGTACTCTCTTCCTGGCTTACCCAGACCCCTCCCTTTATCGGCCAAAGGGCTGAGACACCTGCCCTCCAGGATCAGGGACAGTCTGTCGATTTTTACCCTGTTGGGCTTTCACTCCCTTTACCTCATCCAGCCCTTAACGATCAGAACAGCCCGTAGCGGACACTCAGGTGTGTTCCACTGAGTGAATGAAACTGACCTGCCATCCTTAGAGGGGTTACTACCTGTGCAAATCAGCGTGCGGAACTCGTCCGCGTCTCCGCCACCTTGCTTGTGCAGCATCCCCTGGGTTCAGCCTCGAGGCCCCCGTCTTTCCCAGGAGGAGGAAGCTGGAGCGCAGGCAGGTTAAGGACTGACTGCCCAGGTCCCGGGCCCACAAGCTGCACTGCTTGTTCACGAAGGCTTGTCCCGAGGAGCCCGTGCAACGTTGGTGGAACGTGTACTTAGGTAATGCAGTGACCGCTTTCGGGACGGTAGCAGGGAGTGGCGAAAGGAGCCCTGGACGGAAGCCAGGGGTCGACACCATCGAGCCACTTGGCCTCAGGCAAGTGATGGCCCTGCTGCAGAGTCCTCAGTTTCCTCGCCTAGAAATGGGCCTTGGGATGAATGGAAATTGCTGCCGGAATTCTCTCTCTGAAATGTCAGTCTGGCCGTGCTGTACCAGCGCCTGTGCATCTCGAGGAGTCTTTTCTTCTTCAGGATGAAACCCAGGCTCCCCAGCTAGGCCTCCAAAGCCTTGCAGGCTCAGTGCCATTGCCCACCTCCTCTCTCATCTCTCAGCATGAACAGGAGGGCTCCTTGGAGCTCCTGGATACGCCGCCCCATTTTCTCAGGCCTCCGTGCCTTTGCACGTACAACCCCCTCTGCCCCGGGGCACCTGATGCTCCTTTTGCGTGCTTGCAGGGGCAGATTTCCCTTTTAGGACTGGGGCTCTGGGTGTTTTCCCCAACTAATCTTTCCTGCCTCCTCAAGGTAGAATAAACTCCCTTTTTTCCGGTCATCCACTTGTCCCACAAATTCGTAGGATGAATGCCTGTACGTCAGGCATGATGCTAATTGCTGGAGTTCCTGAGCCAGCCTTTGGAACTCACCTCTGTTGGTTGGAATTACTGACGTGTCTCCCCTGCTCAGTTTCCTTGAAGTCAGAGCCTGACTTCATCCCGTGTGTCTCTGTCCCAGGTTCCTAGCACCTGGGCGATGCTCAAGGTCCCAGGTGACTGCCCAGCAACTCGCGTATTAACCTAAAACCTGTTTGTGCAAACAGAAACCAGGCCTTTCCCCTACTTGATTCTTTTTGTTTTTCTTTCTTTCTCTTTTTTTCTCGGGGGGAGGGTGGTGCAGGCTGCGTTTCTCATCTCGGAAATTAGCTTTTTTTCTTCGTAAGTTGTATTTGGTGCTTTTCAGTCCCTGGTATTTCAGGGACTGATGTCCAATTCCCTCTCCTGCCCACATGGGAAGCCCCTGGAGGTCAGGGGCGCATCTGATTCACCTCTGAACTCCTGTCGGTGCATTCCAGAGGGATCTGGGAGCTGAGGGAGCTCCCTTTCTCCTGCCAGAACCGGAAAGTCTGTCCAGCCGGTGAGCTGGAAACCAGCCTCCCGGCTCCAGTCTTGTGGTTGCTCATTCCTTAAAAGCTCACAGGCCACCTGCCTCCTTCAAAGAGAAGGGGGTCAACAAAAGCACAATAAAAATACCGGAAACACCATGTCTTAGCTGCTTTTCTTTCATTCTTTCTTTAGGGCACCCTTTTACAACCTAATAAAGTGACGCAGAACCTGCTTTTGGCCATTTTTCCTGGAGGTGGTCATTGTCCCTTTGGAAAGCTGGCGCCTGCCTGGAGGGTCGATTGTTAAACTCGGAGGGTCCGGGTGGTGAGGGTGGTGAAGGCGGTAACACCAGCATGGTCTTGCACTGGGAGTTGGGGGGTTGGTGCCAAGGATCTTCCCGATTATTGTTAGCTAAGGGTGTTGTCAGGCTCATCATCAGGAAGCTGAGCCCATGAGGCAGCACCTCCTCCCAGGAGAACCCCTGTTGGATGTTGCTACTGCTTTTTGTGCGTTTGGAAGTTTCCCCCATTGGAGGGAAATCATTGGGGGTTCCCCTGACCCTGTTTTGCCTCTTTGCCCCAACGAAAGCACATGTTGGAGCACCTACAAAGGGCCAGGTGTACGTGTGGCTGGGAGCTACGGAGATGGTTTACGGTCCTGTTCCTACAAGAATTTTTGATGCCGGAACAGTTGCCATGTGGAGAGACAGGAGTCCTAGATCTAGTTCTGTGGCTTGGGCCCACGTCTAGCTCATCACTTAAGAGCTACGTGAGAAGGAAGTCGGCTCATCTCTGAGCCTCAGCTTCCCACCTGGAGGCTGGGGGATGAGGACGTAGCCCCTGCTTCTCTGGGTTGTGGAAGCGCTTGGTATGTACTTGGTGCTCGTGAGTGGTTGGTTCCCGTCACTCTTCCGTTGAGCGTGGTCTGCAGCAGCCAGTGTGTTGTACGTAGCCTTGGTGGGCCTGGAACACTAAGGATTCAGCCACAGGTTTGCAGTGTTTCCAAGCCTCAGTTTGCCCCTCTATAAAATGGGAATATCTACCCTTTGGGTTGCCAAGGGGGGGAAATGAACTCATCGGGAGGATGGTGCCTGGCGTGTCCTGGAACAGGGCAGCCTTCTCCCTCCTGTCACCCCCTCAGTGAGTTTTAAGGATGCGTAACTGGTGTAGGCCAGGCTAATACAATAGTCTAGAGGAAGTATTTGCGGCGGCAGGCCAGAGGGGAGAGGATTCCTGGCTTGGGGTAAGGGATCCGGAGAGGTTCCTGGGAGATGGTGCCACCTCCTTCCTCTGAAGGACACCTGGGGGAGGAGCCTGGGGACACTGCCCTTTCCCTGCCACTCCCCTTCCTTTAAGCCTGGGCTTCCAGCCTTTTCACCAGGAGGTGAGACTCCGCGGAGCTGCTTGGAAAGCCTCCGCCTCCCCTCCCCCCAGACTCCGGGGTGCGAAGATGCACCGCCGTAACTGTAGCATGGTGTTTTGGTGTCTGCGAGAAAAGCGGAATTGGCTCAAGCTACGTTCTCAGTTAAGGGGATTTAAGCAGAAAAAAAATTTAATCCAACCCTGGTGATCAATCTGACACCTTCCCTTTGAGCCCCAGATGGCTGATTGGGGCGGAAAGTTGGCCACTGCTGCTGCTGGGGAACGGAGTGGTGTATCTCTCTCTCTCTCTCTATTGAAAATTCTGGCTCTTGGTACGTGCACGCACACTATATATAAAGCCTGCCTGCCTGGTTTGGTTCTTTGGAGGATATTTAAATATTCCCAGAAGGTTCCTGCTGGTTAAATGTCATCCTTGGAGGTGTCACGTGAACAGGGCTCGAAACCAGGCTCGCCTGCCGTGGTTCGGAGTCCTCCCCACCTCTTCTCCCCTTGCTTCGGTCCCAGGCCGGGAAAGCAGGGGGATGGACGGAGATACAGGCGTCGTCCTCCTCCTGCCGTCATGTGGCAGCCCCCTCGCCTGTTAGAGAGACGTCTCTGGGGAAGGTTTGGGAGCCGAAAGGAAAACACTCGCCCCGCCACACTGTGTCGCAGCTTCCAGACTCGGGCAGATGCTGCCTGGGTCTGCATCTGTGTTTGCGGTCTGCCGCTTTTTGTTCCGATAAGCGTATTTCCAAATACTCCTAATTGTCCTCACTGACCGGTAGGTTTTATTTAACCGTTCCTCTGTTACTGGAGTTTTCCTTGTCCTCCCTTTTTCTGCCCCACAAATGTACAGAAGGCTGTGTGTCCTTTTGGAGGATTTCCTTAGGATACATTCCCAGAGGTGAAATGACCAGGTCAAAAAGTATGGGCCTCTCCTTTCAAAATTCTTTTTTTTTTTTTTTTAAGATTTTTTAAAAACATTTTTTATTTATCTATCTTTAGAGGGGAAGGGAAGGAGAGAGGGAGAGAAACATCAATGTATGGATGACTCTCGTGCGTCCCTTGCTGGGAACTGGCCCGCAACCCAGGCATGTGCCCTGACTGGGAATCGAACCGCGATCCCTTGATTCACAGGCCCGCGCTCAATCCACTGAGCTACATCAGCCAGGGCTCCTTTCAAAATTCTTGAGTCATTTTGCCAACTCATTTTCAAAAGGATTGTCTTGATTTATACTGATGTTAGAATAGATAAATAGGTATTCTGTACTTGCCCTGGGGCTTATAAACAAACACGTTTTCTAAGGAAGCTCTCTTGCGTAGAGGTGGAAAATGCTACAGCCCTGACTTCTGCTTTTGGAGCTGACCGCCGAGTCCAACTGCTGTGTGCTCCCTGGAGTGCCAGGTGGAGCGTGGTGAGCCCCTTTGACCTCTGACTGGTGGGGACTCAGTCAGAGAACAGAGGAGAAAGTGGTGGCTGGGGGCAACAGAGGAGACCAGGTATGATCTTGTGCTGCTGTGCGCAGCATGAGCCACGGGTGCTCGCAGGAGTGAAGGAAAGCAGGTCGTGTGGCCTGCAGGAATGGGCTATGCCCGGTGCTGGGTGGTCTGGCAGTGCCCTGGTGCGTCGTTTTCTTCCGCAGCATTTGTGGGGCCCCCTGGGCCCCAAGCTCCATGGGGACAGGGAGGTGGCTAAGAGCCAGTGGCCTCTCCAGGCGGACAGAGTCACACACAGGGCATTTCTGTACGAAGTGACAGATGGCTGGAGAGGGTGCCATCGATGATCAAGGCCGGAGTGACAAGCTCTGCTGTGCTTTTGTTGTTAGGATTTTTCAACTCCTTTCTCCCTCTCCTGCTCATCAGGGGCTTCTTTCACCTCCAAGGCTGGGCAAGTCAGAAGTACCTCCCCCTTGTCCAGTGCTCATACCCAGCTGGTTTTCAGCTTCATGGAATTGCTGTGCTGGGAAGGGACTTGGGCAGCCAGCACCCCAGTTCCTGTTGGGGTGTAGCCAGTGGCTGGGTGCTCACTACCTAAACAGGCAGCTCACCCTGCGGTCCTTTCTAGGAAGGAGCCTACAGAAATATTTGAAGTTACTGTCCTGGAAAGCAGTGTTAGAGGTGTCAGACTCAACTTGCCATCCATTTAACAATCTCCTCAACAAATCTTTTTTTTTGCGGGGGGTGGGGGGGGGGCGGTTATTGGATGTGCCAGGCAAGGAGACCCTGCTGCCCCACCAGTGTTGGTGAACTTGAACTAGCCAGGTCTGGGTGTAGCTTCCAGGACACTGCTCCTGGTTGGTCGGTCACATCATGTCACATAGGAGAATTCTTACACGTTGGCCTTTGAGGGTCTGTGAAGCAGGGGAGTCCTCCATTCTTCCTGCTTCTCCAAGGAGTTTGCACTCTATGGTAGGTCCTCCAGAGTGCTTTTTGGGGTGTGTCACGTACACTGGGTTGGTGTGGTTTGTCATTGCCCTCCCCCACCCATGGCAGAGAACCAAGTAACCCTGTCTTGCCCCTGGGGACTGGGTCTAGGGTTACAGGTTGGGGGGTGGGTGCTCTTCGTGGGCATGGGAAGGGCCCTGGGATAGAATGGGAAACCGGGGTGCTGGTCCCAGCTCTGCTGATTACTGATTGGCTGGCTAGAGGCCTCCAGGCCCTGATTTTCCATCCTCTACACTCTGATGCCGTCTAGGCCTGAAAAGTGAAAACCCCAGGGTTTGTGCTTCCTGGCTGGCGTGAGGTTTGGGGAAGCTGGTTTAGGGAAACCCTAGCTGTCTGGATCCAGCGTCGCCCCTGCTTTGAGGCCCATGCAAGGAGGTGATGGGCAGCCTGAAGCCATGAGCAGGGAAGGGCACTTCAGGCCCCAGCACTTGGTTGCAAGACCATGGCTGCTGACCTCAGGGGACTTGACTTTTGGTGTTACAAAACACAGACGCACAGCTGGCTGTGCTTGGTCATCTCCCCTTCACCCCCAGTTCTTGGCTGGAGAGCAGAGAAGCCCTGAGGCAGAAGGGAGAGCAGAAACCTCAGACTGTGCCTGGGAGAAGGGCGGTCACAGGGCTGAGCCGCCAGCTGCCTGCCTTCCATTGTCTGGTGTGCAGTGGCCGGGTCTGTCTCCCCCACCCCCCTCGTCTTCCTTTTGAGAAACAGCATATCAACAGGATTGATTACCTGATTGGCCCCTGGGCAGCCGGCTCTGGCGGGCATCTGGAGCCGATTTCTCCACTGTCACACACCATTGTCTTGGATTGTTCACTTCCACAAATCAGAGGTTGGCTTCCCTGCCCTAACCCGACCACGACCCCCCAGATGCTTGTTGGTCCATCGAATGAACACTTCCTGCTCAATGAAGAAGGAAAAAAAAGCCAAAGCCACGTGGGTTGCGCTGGAGTCCTCGGCCTTCTCTGAGGCAGACAGGATGTTGCCATTGCAGCCCCTCCCCGGTCTCCCGCCCTGGGCCTGCCTTTCTGAAGTGGATTGAAAGTGGAGGAGACATTTCCAGGATGCTGGACCAATTATCCCTGACGGAAGGGAAGCTCAGTGGGGAGGAGATACCCAAGGGTTTTAGCTGGGCGCTGTCCAGTAAGTAGCCCCTGCCTTCCAGGTGGGGCCCGCAGGTCTTGAGCCCTGGTGTGTCCCCGGCACGGGGTGGGTCTGGTCCGAAGAGAGGCTCAGGACCTGTGACAAGACGAGAACTTCGGGTGTGTGTTTTCCTTTGGGCCCACCGGAGTGGGGACTGTGAGGAGTAAGTGGGAGTGTGTTCTTCAGCTCTCCTTAAACCCCTGCCTGTTTCTCAAGGCTCACCAGGAGCTACAACGTCTTGGGGAAGGAAGCCCTCTTCGAACTCTTGCCCCAAACAGTCTCTCTTTCCTGTGAAACAGGACAAAGCTGAGAGCTGGTGGCTGCGTGCTGGAGCCCCTTTTCCTGTGGGTGTTCTTCGTTGCATGAGAAAGGCCCACGGGCCAGTGAAAGCTGCCGAGAGGCAGCTGGGCTCAGGCTAAGGCAGGTGTGTGTGAGAGCCTCCGCCGGCCCTGCGGTGCACTGGATGTGGGGGGGCTGCTGTGGGCGGGAGTCCCCACGCCTGTGGACCAGGGGATGCAACACGGAGTTTACTTTGTGTGGGTAGAGTCATCCACGGACTGCCTCTCTGTGCCACCTTCTTGCTGCATTCTAGCGATGATCGTTCGGGTCTGTTCCGGCTGGAGACTTTAGAAATCGGGTCCTCCGCTGCTCCCAGGGCATGGGAGGGACAGAAGGGGGTCGCCCGTTCCGTGTAGTTGGGCCGCTCTGAGTTTGCAGCTCCTTCCCTGAGCAGTGGTGGTGATTACGGTGGTAACATGGCCATGGCTGTTCCGCCCTCGTGGGCTGCCTGCTCGGCTCACCTTCTCCTACTGAGACAGACTCGATCTAGGGATCTTGTGGGTCCTGCAGAGTTTGCCAAGCCCCTTGGCCCCCATGGTCCTTTTTGAGCCCCACAACAGTCCTGAGAGTTAGGCAGGATACTTCACTTTGCCAGGGCCTGGGAACCTGCAGGGGGTTGTACCCAGCTTTGATGTGCAGGTTTCCCGCACCATCTTTCTGCCGTCTGGCTTTTGTTCAGAAGAAGAGTGTGCACGTGTCAGCTCTTCCCGTGGGCATCTTCAGCTGCTGGCCTTCAGCCGACATCGAGGACAGTGGTCCTCTCTCAGAGCTGTGGGTGGGTGTTTACCTCCTGCCCAGGGCCAGACTGTACCTCTGCTGCCCCCTTCTGGGACGGATCCACCGCTCTCTCCCGGCGCCTGTCCCCACCTTGCTTTCCCAAGGAAGACTCAGCGATGGCAGGAGGAAGTCTGTCACTGGTGGGTGTCAGTGGATAGACGCAGGGCCCGTGTGGCTTGGAAGACATCAGACTGCAGGCTGCTTACTGCCCGTGATCCCTGAGAGATGAGGGTGGGGAGACCTGTGCTCCTTCCGGTGCCACTGGCTCTCGTGCGGAGAAGCATGGGATCTGACCCCGCGGAAAGGCGGGCTCGCTGCCCTCTCCTGCAGCTCCTCTGGTCCTGCGAAGGGGAGTTGTCCCCGCTTCCTGTCACACCGGCAGGCATTGCATTTGTTTGACAGACCGGCCGGTGAAATGCCCTGAGGGGGGAACTCCTGTCTGCCCCAGGAGCGGCGGAGGCCGAGCTGGAGCCCTGGGCCTCCGGGCTCCATCCTGAGATTCCGCCCAGCCCCACTTTTCCACTTAGCTCTTGCTTGCTCCATGGTCTGGACTCGTACTTTGTAGAGTGCATCAGGGAACCACTTACCCCAATTAAAACAGCTGGGGTGGGGTGGGAGGAAATGGGCTGGGGTGTGCTGGGAATGTTTTAGCTAATGCAGGGAGTGCTTTTAAAAGGCAGGTAGAAAACTTTTCCTCTCCTTGTAGATCAATTAAAGACCCCTCTTAAAATTAACCCCTGGAAGGTGTGTCGGCAGGCTCTGTTGTCCGGGCGTAGCCAGCTCTGCGCACCGCCACCCCCACCCTCAGAAAAGACATACTCTCGATGCCTTTAGAAATTTCTCTGAAAGGTGACCAAGTGTCTTTCAAAAGAGCTCCCCCTCTGTGATAAATGCCAGGTAGTGATTGAGCCTGCAGCCCCTGGGGAGCGGGAAGAAAGCCCGGCTGAGCCTCGAGGAGCCTTGCGAGAGAAGTTGGGAGGCTGGCTGTGCCTCCCCGAGGCCGGCCCCGCCGGCTGGCAGCAGCAGGCATGAAGACGGGCATCTTGTCAGAGCCGGGCAGATGGCGCTCACCTGCTCGGGACACGCTCCCTGGTGCTGGGGCCCTCGGAGTTGCTGGGATAATAACAGGCAGCTGCCAGCCCTGGGACCGGGAGCTGCAGGCTTTCAAAGGCTGGGGAGTGTGCGGGGAGAAGGAGCCGGCCTGGGGCCTCCCTGCCCGGCAGCTCGCCTTTTGTTTCGAGATTTGTGCCCCCCTCCCTCCCTCCATCAACATCTGAGCAACAAGAGCGGTTTTAATAGGGGACAGTTCTGTTTTGGAAACGACAAGAAAGCGCCTTGTCGAGTGTGACCCGGCCTCTCCTTTGTCCAGCCTCCCCCGGCTTTGTGCGCGCCCGCAATGGGTTTTGTTCTAAGGGGCAAAGGAGTTGGACGTGGATTTGGTGTGTTCCTGGGGTTTTCTTTCTTTCTCCTTTTTTTTGGCAGAGGCTAAAGCTCTTGGTTGTTTCTGAGGACCAGGCGTTTGGGGAGTGAGGGATTTGCGGGACCGCTCCCGGGCCTTTGAGCGACCGTGTGGCGTCAGGAACCAAGTGAGCGGCAATGAAGCCAACTTTCCAACTGCCCGGCGTTTTCTCGGCTCGTTGTACGTGTGTGTATAAGGGACAAATAATTTCTCACAGTGCAGTCAGCCTTGAACCCTAATGGGACCGTTTCCCCAAATGTCAATCGAATGCAAGGCTGACTGTTCAGAGAATCAGCTTCGTTCCCCTTCTCTCGCCGTTGGCGGAAGGGAGGCTGATGTTTCCTTGTTACCGGGCTGTGTCTCGGGTGAGGTCTCTGCTGGCCAGTGTTGCAGCTTCTTGCAGCAGCACTGCCTGTCTTTAGGCTACTGGCAGAATTGCATGTTGGGGGGGGTGGGGCTTAGTCTTGATGGGGCCTGATAGGAATTTTATAACCTCCTTCAGGGCAGAACTCATGCCTCGCTCCTTTGGGCCAAGGCTGGAAGGCAGGTTTGCCCAGCAGGTGAGTGGTGTTAATACGAGGCAGGAAGATAAGGAAGCCCGCTGGGTAATCTGACAGCGAGAGTCTCGAGTCTCCGTGTTTGCTTACACGGGCTGGGTGCGCTGTTGACAAAGGGGCCCCGTTCGGTCACTGAAGCGACATTCTGCGTGTGTTCCGTGTCGTCCATCGCAAGCGCGGTGTCAACTTCATCACAGTGCCAAGTCATGCTGGCTTGTACTCTTCCCTGTTCCGGAGCGGTGAGGTTTGGTGGCAGAGATCGCCTTTTTGTTCGGTATGCTTAGTTTTCAGAGCTGGCCTAGGAATGAGCCACTTCCGATTGGTGGCCTGTCCTGCTCTTCGTTGTTATTTTTAACTACTTACGGAGAGTTCTAGTTGGAGGGAGGAGGTGTGCTTTAAAACATTACTTAATTTGTTCTACAAACACTAGGGTTCAAAGTTAAAATACGATGGCCTGTCTGCCCTCAGGGAGCCTGCTGTTGAGTAAAGCCGGACAGAGCACTGAACACAGGACCGTGGTGTGGGTTTCGTGCGGGGCCCAGGTTGGGCGAAGTCTGGCACGGAGGGGGAGGAGGAGG